>VDFB02366077.1:0-28608 GCA_007258455.2 Sequoia sempervirens
CTTTAAGATATGAGTGAACTTGCATTATATTTGTAATTTCAAGATGTAAGATACATGTTTACGAAATACCAAGTTAAACCATTCAATATAAATGTCCTTAAATAATTGAATACAAATGATAAAATTATATGTAAGCCTCATTTATATGTCTAAGGCACATGTTATTTGAATGAAAATACAATTAACTATTGATATTGTATAATCTTGCGGGATCTTATTATTGTTAAATTTGGTTGGGCCTTGGGCAACTTTGATCATCAAATTTTAAGAACTTCTTTGATCCCCTTAAGAAATGTCATGTGGAACCTTAAGAAAATTGAATTACGATTTAGGGTGGCGGGATGGCTTAAGAGTTCACGTCTAGTGAGGTCCCTAGGAGAAAATGGCATGGCTCAAATAGATAAAATTTGGTGAAGTTTCCCAAGGCAACCAAATTTCATTAAGAGCCTTTAAAAGAAAAATGATGGCTTTCACGGTTTAGGGTTTTAGACTTTAGAGTTTAGGGTTTAAGGTAATAGGATAGCAAGGGATCTACATCTTTGCAAGATCCTAGGAAACAATTACATGGCATAAGGTAATGAAATGTGGTGGAGTTGCCTAAGACAACCAAATTTCATTAAGAGCCTAAGAAAAAATGATGGCTTTAGGGTTTACGGTTTAGACTTTAGAGTTTATTATTTAATTAGCTAAAATCCCCAAATCCTAACTTTTAATCAACCATTAAGGGGATAATCATGTCACATCCATAGCTTAAAATTAAAATAATTCCAAATCACCAATCCAAACTCAAACTAATGTAACTTACTTCCACTTCATCAAATCTAAAATGAAATTAATAATCTATCCTAGCCATCAAATCAATTAGACTAATCATAGCCATTCATTTCCAACTACCTTCAATCCAAATTCAAATTAGCATTCAATTATTCCCATCTACCTAATCAAGTCAACACAAGCCCTCCATCAACCCAACCACCTACATTTAATTCTCTCTTCCCTCTCAAATTCAAATTCAAAAATTCTCTCATGAAATTCTAGTCCTCGATTCCAAAAAAACCTAGTCCTCCATTCCTTTCCCCTCAACTCTATAAAATAATGACATCCCCAAATGTTTCCATATGATAAAATTTGTATGTATATGTTATCACATTAGAGAACCAAAGAGCAACATCAACACATACATTTAGAGCCATAAAAGAATGTTATGGAGCATATTATGCTTCTCTAATCTTTCATTATTTTATTTACCCTTCATTAGAAGTAGAGTATTGAGTTTGCACTTGCATTCTTGGTCTAGAATTTCTCTTCTACACTAAGTACAAAAATATAATATTGGATAGCTTAGTATATCTTTCTCTTCTAATATATATTCCCTAGTTCTCCTTATCCATATTTGAGTATCTTAGCATATGTGTAACACGACATGTTAATAATATATCTCATATAAATGTAGGGATGTGTCGCTAATGTCATCTTCAAACATATTTAACCAATAGG
This sequence comes from Sequoia sempervirens, assembly GCA_007258455.2. Classification (NCBI taxonomy): domain Eukaryota; kingdom Viridiplantae; phylum Streptophyta; class Pinopsida; order Cupressales; family Cupressaceae; genus Sequoia; species Sequoia sempervirens. Next base: position 1,498 of record VDFB02366077.1, read on the forward strand.
AGATACTATAAGGTATCTAATATAACTATACAACCTATACAGGTATGACATATGGTGACCTTTGGCTTTTTTTGATATGTCAAGGGTAGTTTTGCAAATATTAGTTTCTAGTGCTTTTGTGAGTTTTCACCACTTGTAAGTTTATTAAGCTACACTTTTGGGTTTTCAACCTAATAGGGATAAACCTAGTAGATTTTTTAGCTTTCCAGCCTAATGGAGATAAATCAAACCACACTTTTTGGTTTTTAGTTGCACCTATCAAGTTATTTGTTAGCTATTAAATTTACAAACATTCTAGGATTATAAGTCTACTATAAAATTTGATGTAAAATAGATTACACATTGAGCCCTATAATTTAATTACAACAATGAATAAATATAGCAACATTTAGTAGACATAATGAAAATCAAGCCATGATAGTAATATAGAGATAATATACAATGTTTAATATAGATAAGTTAAAGAATCATTTTAAAAATATATATCTATATATTCACATCATTTTTGTTTTTTCTTTAGATTTCAAATATATCCACCAATCCTCCTTATCTTACATTAACATAAACTCAAAAAACATAGTGGACATGTACACACATATAAAACTACATTAAAATAGTGTTAGATCTTACAATTTTTCAAGGCTTATTTCATCCTCTTAGACGATCACTCTTACTAAATCATTGGCATAAATTAGATGCACACAATGGCACATTAAAGGTTTATTCCTCATGTTGGATTCCCTATTTTATATAACTATATCTTTATTATCTAATTTAAATATATCTAAGCACAAATTTCTTTTATGTAACACATTGATAATTTCAACTCATTATAAAAACCAAATACAAATTTAAAGGGGGTACACTATATTTATAAATAAGAATTTAAATACCATCCCTATCTCCATGGTGTGTCACTTGTTCACTAAAAAGCCCTTACATAAATCATCTACTTAGGTCAATCTTATCTAGATTTTTCTTAAATATTAATATTCATAAAATATGGCACAAAGCATATTGATGCATTTCTATCCTTCCACATAAATCTATATAGTATCAAAATATAGGTAATTTTATGGTTAAATTGAATCTCTCTTAATTGCCAAATAATCCATTATGATTGAGGATGGGTGGATTATTATCTAGGATATATATGTACCTGGAAGTGTTTCCAATTGGAATTGCTATAATTATACTTTTATGGCATTCTAGATATTCAAAATAGTTTTCATAAATCTACCAAATAGACCCATTCTTGACATTGAACCTACATAATTTTAGGTATGTCCAATGAAAGATTAGGGTCTAGGGTTCATAAATTTCAAATGCTTTAGTGTTATGGGTTTAGATTTTACAGTTTAGGGTCTAGGGTTTAGCAAACTTAGGGTGAAGTTTGGGTGGCCCTTGGCATAATTTAGAGTTGCAAGTTAGTGTCAATTGGAATCGATTGTACGTGTTTAGATTTACGAATTTGTTAACTAAATTTGCAAACAAACATCAAGATAAACTTTATGAATTTTAACCATTCTTTAACATATTGATTTCTAATCTAATTATAATTTAAAATTGAGACTAAAGTTTAATATATATCGTTTTTTCCATACAAAGCAAATAAAATTTAAAACATTTAAGCAATGTGAATGATTTTTTGTTCGATTCCAATTTAGGGTTTTAACAATTTTTTTTGTTCCAATTCAATTTAGGGTTTCAGTTTTAAACAATTAGGGTTTTTAATGAATTTTTTTCGTTTCAATTCAAACTAGGGTTTTCAAATTCAATTTTTTTCGTTTGATTTGAATTCAGGGTTTCAAAAAGCTCGATTTGGATTTGTAAATGCGATGTTTTATTTCATTTCGATCTCTAGGGTTTTGAAATGCAATTTTTTTTGTTTTGTTTCAATTAGGGTTTTCAAAATCAATTTTTTTTGGGTTTAATCGAACAATTTAAGATTTAAAAGTTAAGTTTTGTTTCTAAAACACAATTCAAGGTATTTTTTTTCATTTTTATTAAAAAACGGTTAAATTTCATTGCAAGTTTTCGTCTAATTTGACAATTATTGAATTCTAATATAACAATTAAAAAAATGATTAAAACATGACATAAATTTAAAAAAAAATGCTAAATTAACGTATTTCTTTTAAAATTTCAATTCAAACTAAAAAAATGCAAAAAAAGGTGTTTAGGTGGGGTACCTGTAGTTGTTGTTGGGGTCGCTGTCGCCAAGCTACTCGGGGTCCCGTTCGCACAGTGAAAACTGCTGTTTTAAAAAAAAAAAAAACAAGTATAAAACGGGATCCCGATTTATACAACTCGGGATCCCGTTATTTATAAATCGGGATCCCGTATTTTACAAATCGGGATCCTGCTCCGCTCCATTGGTTCAGTTCGACGAAACGGAATTTTAAAAAGCGGGATCCCGCTTTCTCGTGCTTGATCCGAATGATCCCGGATGAAAAAATCCCTTTTTCGATGCCAATTTCAATTTGGCTAAGGCAAACTCTCCACGCGTGGACTCAACTTTGTGCACTTACCTATATATATATAGAGAGAGGTACAAATGTACTAAATTAGGATATATATATATATATATATATATATATATATATATATATATATATATATATATATATATATATATATATATATATATATGTATGTATAGAGAGAGATGAATATGATTATGATTAGGATTAAATTAGGGTCAAGGTTCAATAAAAATTATAAGATAAAGCTTGGAGTTAGGGTTTAGGTGATTGAAGATAGATCAGGATGACAATTAGGGTTAGGGTTAAGGATTAATTAGGATTAGGGTTGAATTAGGGATAGGGTTAGGTTTGGGATCAATTAGGATTCAATTAGAGGTCAATTAGGGTTGAGGTTTAAGTTAGGATTAAAATTCAATTAGGATTATGATTCAATTAGGATTAGGCCTCACCTAGGGTTAGTATTAAGATTCAAATTATAACTAGGATTAAAGTTAGGTCGGGGTTTAGTTAGGGTTAGGGTTCTAAAATAAAGCTTGGGTTTAGCATTAGGGTTAGGGTTCAATTAGGGTTATAGTTCAATTAGGGTTAGGATTTAGGTTCAATCAGGGTTAAGATTAGAGTTAGGGATCAAGCTTAATTAAGGTTGAATTTCAATAGGATTAGGGTTAGAGCTTTAAGATAAATCCTAGGGTTAAAGGGTTTGCATTCAATTAGGGTTAGAGTTAGGGTTATATTTGTATTGGGGTTAGAGTTAGGAGTTACAAATTAAGATTAGTCTTAGGGTTACAATTATGGTAAGGGTTAAGATTCAATTAGGAATTAATCAGGGATATAATTAGGGTTTATATTCAATTAGGGTTAAGGTTTAACTAAGGGTAGGATTAATATTCAATTATAATTAGGGTTAAAGTAAGGTTATAATTAGTCTTAAGTTTAGGGTTTAATTAGGGTTACAGTTAGACTTAGGGTTAGGGTTAGTGTTTAGGTTCAATTATGGTTACAATTAGACTTAAAGTTGGGATTAGTGTTTAGGTTCAATTAGGGTTGAACTTCAACAAGATAATGGTTATGGTTGGGGTTAGGATTCTAAGATAGATCCAAAGGTTAGGATTTGTGTTCAATTAGGGTTAGGTATCTATTAGGGTTAGGGTTAGGATTTCCATCATAACCCTAATCTTATTATTAAGGCTAATCCAACCATAATCCCAAATTTATCTCTAACCCTAACCCTAACCTTATCCCAAATGTTAATCCCAAACATAATCTCCAACCCTAACCCTAACCCTATTGTTAACTTTAATCATAACCCTAACCCTATTCATAATGTTAACCCCAATCCTAACCCAAACCTTAACACAAACCCTAACCCTAACCCTAACCATGATCCTAACCCAAACTCTAACTCCAACCCTTATCCTAACTCTAACCATAATCCTAATCCTAACCCAAACTCTAACCCTAACCCTAAGCCTACCCAAAACCTAACCCCATCCCTAACTATTATATACTCCTAACCCTAATCCTAATCATAACCTTTACCCTACCCAAAAATCTCACCCTCACCCTAACCCTAACATTGTCCCTAACTACATGATATACCCTTGATCATCACCATAATCCTTACCCTAATCATAAACCATAACCCTAACCATAAGCCTAACCCTAATCCTAACCCTAAATCTTAACCCTATCCATAATCACAACCCTAACCCTAACCATTATCTTAACCCTAAACCTAACCCAAACCCTTCCCCTAATTGAGCATTAATCATAAATTTAATTGAACCTGTGATGAGCCATGTTGGCTCACAACTCAAACCCCAGTATTTTTCTTAAATCTTATTGTGTTTTTTAGTTTTTTAAGAGAAAGTTTGTAGACAAAAGAGAAGGGCGCATCATATAAAAGCTCATAAACTGAGAAATTGAGCTATTTTCTACATAATGGAAATGCATAAGGTATTATTTAACAGTAACAAATAGATCACAAGTGATAAACATACTAGAATGCTTCCAAATTATTTATTTAAAGAAGTAAGCCAACTCACCAGCCAAGAATGGTGAAAACTGGCATATATGGACGCTTAACCTCTAGAATTGACTTTCCCCACTCTGAAACAGGATACAATGGGCTAATAGAGGTAGCCGCATAGAATGAAGCTCAAACAGGAATAAAAAATAAAGCGTCCTAGCTTCTAGTTTCACACGCCATCCTCCAGGAAGGCACAAATTTCAAGGTAAATGGTACGGCCAAGGAAGAAACCCAAAGAGCAAGCTGAAAGTTGAGATCTGTTGAAGATGGTGCCTCTAGTAAAGAAACCCCCTTCCTTATTGCAGACAAGTAAATACTGAATGATAAAACTCTGATAAAAGCATGTAGAACTTTTGAATTAAGCCCTCACAGTTGCATAAGTGATTTAATTTTAAATCACCTTTTTTGAATATTTAAGTGATATTAAAAGAATAAAGTCAAATCGACTTTATAATAAAGTATTAAATTAATATAACTTAAATCACTTAAATAATCATAACTTCCTCAAAACTCTGTATATCTCTGTGCCGTCAAAAGCTATCAACTCCTGAACTGCTAAGGCCTGCAGTGAGCCAATCACTGAACTCTGAACTGAGAACGAAAAAACTCATTAAATAATGCCACTGACCCTCTAAACACAACCTGTTAGCCTACGAGAGTCCGAGTAATAGGATAACCACCATCAAACATGATCATGCCAAAAAAGGGAACATTACAGTCCGCCCTCCCCAAAATTGCTTGTCCGCAAGCAATCTCAACAGCAAGGAATCAACCACTCCACCAGGATCCCAAGGATAGTGTCGTATAATGTCCCTCCTATCACCAACTGTCTTCCACTGCTCAACACTGATCTCAACTTTACCATGCTAGAAGTGGCGAAGCCAACGCATGGGACTCATCCAAATGGTAGTGCTGAACCTATCAGTAGTCAAGTCCCAATGCAAACCAAACTCACATCCATCTGCTTTGAGGAGATAGGAATAACTGGAAGTGCTTGCAACACCATAACAATCTCCACCCTCTGTTGACTTCCTATAGGTGTGCGGTCTATCCCTCATAGTTGCTAAATGATGTGTGATCGCTCCTTTTAGGTTGTTGATATGAAATGGAACAACACCCTCCAAACTATAAGGCCAACCTATGGAGATGCAAAAGATACCAATAGGTTCATAGGATGATAGAGTATCATCCCTATACCGCTTTCTCGTGACGAGGAAATATTGGAACTCTCCTCGAGACTCCTATGTAGCAATGACCCTAGTGGCTGGTCCACTAAGTGTGTGAGCTTTTATTGGGATCTCAACTAGAGGTAACTCAAAAGACGCAAGATGCATGTTGTGTATACTAAAATAAATTCTTGAATCCCACACAACTGCATATTCTTCATTTTGGCTTATCTCAAAATGTTCCTCCTTTGCATGCTCTACATCTACACATTCCTTCCTTGGAAGAATTAGAGATCGAAGATGTGACTCTCTTTGTTTCTTTGCTCGATCGAGTTGGCTGCAACGTTCCTTAACTTCCTACAAATGTTGTTTTGCATTGGCAACCAACATCTTTGCCTTTTTAGCTCTTTGTAGCCACCCATTACACAAAATTTGTGTTTGGATCACATCTTTTAAGGTCTGATATACAAATCAGACTTGTTGTGACTTGAATCAACAATGCATTCCTCGTTAATGACACCCTCATCTAGCGTGCCAATAGTAGGAGAACCTTCCACACTATTTTCTAAACTTGCCATGAATTTCAAATCATCATTTTGCTCAAGTGAAAGGCTGTTGTCTTGAATATCAGACTTGTTATCACATCTGATAACAACTTCTTGAGCGTTGAAAGTGTCAACGTTCTAGGTTTCCGCTTCATGATGTACAATTCCATTATCATTCACCACTTTAGTTTCAATCCCATGTCCACCTGTAGGTTGAAGATCATGATCTGCTGATTGATCCCTTTTTAACCCCAACACATCAAAGAAACTCAATTTCTTTTTGTTTTGTGATGAGCTTTGTCTTGAAATGGAGTCTTCAAATTGCTGCAAGCTACGAGCTAATCTTTGTTGTGAAGGCATAGGTTTCTGCTAAATATTATTTGAAATGCTCTCTACATTTTGCTGCTCGCATTTCTTTGATTTGCTTCGTTGCTTATTATAAACCATCTGATGCTCCATATATTGTTCAAAGTCTAGGCGATCTTTTATCTTATCTGGAAATGCTATATATTCCTCATAAGCAGCCATTACTTCATCAACAAATTTAGAAGCCATGATAACCACTTTGTTGTTCAACCCCTATGTGAGTAGTACCTGTCAAACCTTTTCTGATGTGACCGCATAGAAGCTGCTAACCCTCCAGGCTAGCAGGATCAGAGCTCTGATACCATTGGGATGAGCCCTGCTGGCTCACAACTCAAACCCCAATATTTTTCTTAACTCTTATTGTGTTTTTTAGTTTTTTAAGAGAAAGTTTGTAGACAAAAGAGAAGGGGTGCAACATATAAAAGCTCATAAACTGAGAAACTGAGCTATTTTCTACAAAATGGAAATGCAGAAGGTATTATTTAACAATAACAAATAGATCACAAGTGATAAACATACCATAATGCTTCTAGATTATTTATTTAAAGAAGTAAGCCAACTTGCCAGCCAAGAATGGTGAAAATTGGCATATATGGATGCCTAACCTCTAGAATTGACTTTCCCCACTCTGAAACAAGATACAATGGGCTAATAGAGGTAGCCGCCAAGAATGAAGCTCAAACAGGAATAAAAAATAAAGCACCCTAGCTTCTAGCTTCACACGCCATCCTCCAGGAAGGCACAAATTTCAAGGTAAATGGTACAACCAAGGAAGAAACCCAAAGAGCAAGCTGAAAGCCGAGATCTGTTGAAGATGACGCCTCTAGTAAAGAAACCCCCTTCCTTATTGCAGACAAGTAAATACTGAATGATAAAACTCTGATAAGAGCATATAGAACTTCTGAATGAAGCCCTCACAGTTGCACTAATTCGACTGGTCTCTCATAGTCTCATAAATGCTCAACATTGAAGAGATATCGTTCTCCAATGGAAATGTTGCACAAACCCTGATCACAGAGGAAAGCACAGAGAAAACCTCAAAGGCAAAGTTGAAAAAATCATGAATTCAGTTTCTCATTGCCAAAATGCCTTATATCCAAAAAGGCACAACTTTCAAGAAAGTGATGCCACTTGCAATAATTAAATATTTTAAATAATATTTAATTCACTTTTCAATAGTTCCAAATTAAATACTTGGGTGCCCACTTCTATGCATAAGTGATTTAATTTTAAATCACCCTTTTTTGAATATTTAAGTGATATTAAGAGAATAAAGTCAATTTGACTTTATAATAAAGTATTAAATTAATATAACTTAAATCACTTAAATAATCATAACTTCCTCAAAACTCCGTATATCTCTGTGCCGTCAGAAGCTGTCAACTCCTGAACTGCCAAGGCCTGCAGTGAGCCAATCACTGAACTCTTAATTGAGAATGAAAATACTCATCAAATAATGCCACTGACCCTCTAAACACAACCTGTTAGCTTATGAGAGTCTGAGTAATAGGCTAACCACCATCAAACATGATCATGCCGAAAAAGGGGACATTATAGAACCCTAAATCCTATTTTTTTTTGAATGCTAACTCTTATCATTTATAAAATCATAACCAAATTGAACCCTTACTATAATTGAACACTCACCCTAATTGAAACCCAACCCTATTTTAACCCCTCATAACCATATCTTTAATTCTAATTATAACCCTAACCCTAATTCTATTTATAACACTAACCATAACTATATTCTATAATTCATAATCTTATTTTAAGACTAACCCTAACCTTATTTAAAATTTAACCCTAAGACTAACTCTAATTAAACACTAAACCTAACATTATTTGAATGTTAACCATAGTTTAACCCTAACACTAACTCAAAGATTTCCCCTAATTCAACCCTAACCCTAACTCAAAGGTTTTTCCCTAATTGAACCCTATTTTAACCTTTACCTTAACCCTAATTAAACTTGAACCTCAACCCTAATAAAAGTTTGAACTTAACCATGTTTGACCCCTAACCATAACTTATATTAAAATTTTATATTAAATATACTAAAATATCATTATTTATCTAATAATATAATAAAATAATATTGTATAATTATATATTAATTCATGTTATGTGTTGTGTCGGGACTGCTACTAGCATATATATCTAAAATTTAAAATATATAAATTACAGCGAGATATATCAAGGCGTAATTTATATATCTTAAAATTAAAATATATATGCTAATTAAAAATCACTATTACAACAATATTGCCTATAAACAAATTCTGATAAGTACTATAAATAATCAAAATTATTCATACTTATAGTTGTAAGTGAAACCAAACAAAAAAAAATAAAACAATGAAAGGTATACACACAAATTATAAAGCAAGGTGCTGGCCCCACAAAGATAAAACTGCCTTTCTCGGGCCGGCAGGGCAGGGAATTGAGATGGGTATAATTGTTGAGCCCGCCTAATCTCTCAAAATATCTCGCAAAATATCAGGAAACTTTTCCACGTCTGCATCATTTTTTTAACACTGGTTAAGAGGTGATTAATGCCTCTGTGCTCTTTTAAACCACGGGTTGAGATTCTAGCGCTAGGCTGTAAACTAGCGTTGTACGAATTCTTGGAATGCGTTGATTTAAACCATAGGTCACGACGCGTTAAGAGTTAGGGTTTTAAATAGCAAGGAGGTGAAGAGATAAAGGAACGCTCTCGAGACTGGCTCCCGCCGTCTCATACTGTTTTGTTTTCTGCTTCAGATCCTCCATAGTTAATATTTACAGGTGTAGGATACTCCTTAGATCTAAATATGGCTGCTGCTGATGTTGAATTCCGGTGCTTTGTTGGTGGCCTTTCCTGGTCCACGGATGACAGGAGCTTGAAAGATGCTTTCAGGGCTTTCGGCGAAGTCATGGATTCTAAGGTCATTTCTAACTTTTTCTTTTAGTTGTAAACGATCTTTTAAAGCGATGTCTTAAATCTTTAGTCCCTGTGATTTATTGGATGTGTGTGTATGTGTTTAGGTTGTGAGCGATCGAGAGACTGGAAGATCCCGAGGGTTTGGATTTGTAACCTTTATGGATGAACAGTCGATGAGAGATGCCATTGAGGGCATGAATGGACGGGACTTGGATGGAAGAAATATTACTGTAAACCGTGCTCAAGCCAGAGGAGGAGGCGGCGGTGGGGGCGGTGGCGGTGGCTATCGTGGAGGCGGTGGCGGCAGCGGAGGATATGGTGGTGGTGGCAGTGGCGGCTATGAAAGTCGACGAAGTGGTAGCGGAGGTTATGGTGGAGGAAGTGGTGGAGGAGGTGGCCGTGAGCGATCTGAGCGTGGTTATGGTGGCGGAAGCCGTAACGGAGGAGGAGGATATGGTGGTTATAGCGGTGGTGGTGGCGGTGGCTCTCGTTACGGAGGAGGGGGTGTGTCTGACGACGGTGGGTGGAGAAATTAGTTGGGGTTTGTTCTTTTTTTTTCAGCTTATTAGCATGTTTCTTTTAGGGTTGTGGTGTATAGAACGACTATGCTAATTTCAGTCACTGCTATCTGTTTCTGCTCGTATCCTTGCGGAGTACAAATCTTTATCGGTTTTTGATATGGTTACATGGAATGCATACACTTGATCTATAATGAGAGATTCTATACGACTGCCTTTTGTGTTCTGATTATACTCCAAAAAAATTACTGTGCTGCAATTTTGGATTCTTGATGGTATTTATGAGGCTTCGGAATACTTGGTTTATTGCTTTCATATATATGCCGTCTAAATGGCTGCGCTTTATGTATGCATTTCTAGCTTTGGTATTCATATTGGTATGGTTCAAACTTATGGTGGTCCTGGAGTTCAGAGTTGAATCGTAGTTTAGGGTCTATGCATAGGGTTTTATTTCTGCAGCAGTATACGTTTGAAGTCGAGGGGTGATTAATTGTTTGAAAATGTCTAGGGTTTCATTTCGGCAAATTCATCTTTAAAGCCAAAGCCTTTTTTCATGAAAATTTTGAATCATTTCGGCAGCCATAATTATTCAGAACCAAAGCCTGTTTTCATGATGTTTTGAAACTGTATGTTAATTAATTTAAACGCATTCCAAATGAATATCTTAATCAGAATATTTGGAGGGGAGAGGCCCATATCTGATTATTTTCCAATATTGTTACAGCTAATATTTTTAACATGTATTAGTGTTTTTTTGTTTGTTTGTTTTGGTTCTTTTGGACACTTCCATAAAAGTATGTTCATATTTTTAACATGATCTATTTCAAAGTATTGGTTTTTTTTTTTGTTTTTAATTTTAATTTTTGGCTTTTTAGACACCTCGATAAAAATGTTAAGGTGGGCATCATGCTTGATGATGTGATATTTTTAACATGTTCTAGTGCACAAGTTTTTTTAATTTATTTAATTTAATTTGGACACCTTGATAGAAAAATGTTGGGGTGGCATCAAGCTTGATGATGTGGTCTGGAAATGAATAAGCAGGGTTTATCAAGCAAGTTACTCTTTTTTATCAAGCAAGTTACTCTTAAAAAGAAAAGAGAGATTTTGAAATTTTTGTTATGATTTTGAGAAGTTCAAAGTTTAGGGTGTGTTCAACTAAGGTTCTCTTAGGGTGTGTTCAACTAATGTTCTCTCCCTTAATGATATATTTTGTTTCAGATCATCTCAGAATTTTTAAAAAATGAATATTTATCTCGAATTAAGAAATGTTGATTTTTGACAAGTTCTGAGTTTACATGGAAAATTTATATCTCTCAACTGAAAACGAGTTTCGAAAAATTAAAAAATATTAAATGATAATGCATAATCAAAGTGCTAGAAAATTATATACATTTAAACTTGTATCAAATAATCATGAAAGATAAAGCAAGTTTCGAAGGGTTCACCCGAAAGTCTTTTGCGAAGTGCAGCAAAAAATAAAAGGAGCAGCCTAAAAACAGTAAAAATCAGTTGTATCATTAGGGTTCTACAGACTTGGAGAAACAAAACAACTGAGTAAAACGAAAGAGAAATTAGGTTTAACAATCTTACAATCTCTGTTTTTAGAGTTCTATAAGGTCATCGCGGGAGACTTGCTCTCTTTAGCGGTAGACGATCCGTTGCTTTCTCAAGTAATAGGCGATTTCTTGTTTTCTTTTTAGTCTTGGAGTAGGATGGGCATCTGTCTCAAGTAGAAGGCAATTTCTTATTTTCTTTTTAGTCTTGGAGTTGAGATGGGCATCTGTTCAATTTTTTTTGTTTTTTTGGTTTCCAGTGTACATTAAATTAACCTTTTCATTATATTGGCCAGTACTTGTTAAACTTAAATACTCTGTTTAGACTATTAGTGCTCACGGTGATGTTATTCAGCATAGTGTTGTCATTTACATGCTGAGTATTTTGTTAGACAACATCAATCAATTCTCTATGTTGTTTATTTTCAGCCAACATTCTATAGATATCAGACGACTTATGTAGGTGGGATATTTTATCGTTTTTCTCGGAAGGGAACAGGATGTCAAGATCTAAATCTCATAACAAAAATAACTGTTTGTTGGGTTTAACTGCCCTCTTGAAGATGCTCCATGTTGTGAACAGCTTGAATCATTAATTTAGCTATTATTGTAGAGAGGTTCATATTTTAAATAACTGGAGTATTTATTTTTGAACTTTCTGAAAGGGATTCAGGGTTTTGAAAGGGTAAAAAGGTCTTGGAAAAGGCCGGACAAGGGTTATTGATTCCAGCTAAAGCTTTACCAATAGCAGGCTCTGAGAAGGGTTTTTTGACATCCCCTTATCACCAATAGCTCTCCTTTTAAGTTTTTTGAGTTTGTCCTCGGGTTCCAGGAAAAATCTTCTTCACTTTTAACATTCGAGCCAAATGAGAAGAACCTAGGGACTTATGCCACATATTTAGTTACGTCATATAGGGGAAACGTACTAATAGCTGTCAGGGCTAACTTCGCTCATTCGTGCAGAGTGTAAAATAAGTCCAATTTCAATTTTTTAGCTTCTGGAATCCGTAAAGGAAAGGTGCTCAAAAAGTGTAAACGGTTATTGGGGGGTCAGGTGAACAAGGAGTAAACAGCAATTGGATCATGAAGGGCAATTGGGGGTTTTCCCCTATCTATATTTTATATTTAGTCACGTTTTTATAAATATTTTTATGCTGTAGCCCAAACAATACAGGTTGATTAATGCGTTCAAACACAGAGTAATTGATTGTTTATTCTTATTTTTTCCTTTAAAGAAATAATAATCTTCTAAACTTTATCTCTTTCATATTAATAAAAAGCATCTTCTAAACGTCATCTCTCCATATTAATAAACAAAAAAAATCTTCTAACTTTATCTCTTTTATATTAATAAAAAAAAAAATCTTCTAACCTAAGCGATTCAAACCCTAGACGATCCAAATGACCCATCAACACAAACCTAACTATTAGGTCAAGGAACATTTTAAAATAAAGTTTCTTTTATTCTATTCTGAATGATAAAATATTGGTTAACATAGTTCAAAACCTAATTTATAATATAGATATATATGATCTCAGCTATTAATACAAAGAATAAAAATAAAGATTGATTAAGGTAAAAGTTGATGAGATATATAATTCTTTTTAAGATCATGGCTGCTTGTGATGTAACTAAATTTATTACTAATATATATATATTTTTAATAAATTTATATAATTCTCTAATATTTAATTTTTAAATTTATAGATATATATGAGTGGAGATAAATTTATATAATTCTTTAATATTTAATTTTTAAATTTATAGATATATGTGAGTGGAGATAGACATTTATTTTTTATTACATTATTTAACATAAAATTAATATAAAAATAGTAAAATAATATGAATAATATAAATAATATAAAAATATGAAGAATATAAATATTAATTTATATTAGAAATATAATATAAATACAATATAAATATGGTCATGATGCCTTTGAAGTTCTTCAATCAATCATATAAGAGAATTGAATGGTTTGGAAAGATTTGCAGCATGAGAAAAATAGGTGTTTGTAAATAAGATTTTTGTGGTAGTGAGCAGATTTATAGTTTTAATTAAAGCTTTTGAACCAATTTTTAGTTTGAGGCTTGTGACATTTTGCAATGTTAAATTTCTTTGATTGCTGGCCATCATATTAAAAGGGGATTGGTGGGTGGAAAATTAAGAAAAATTCATTGCTTGCATTGTCAATGTGCAAATATAAATTTTATAACAATTAGTGTCACAACAAAAAGCTCAAAGGCTACAAGTTACAACTAAAAAAATAAAAATATAGATCATTTATTGTTGTGCTTAATCTTCACCTTCATCTGCATACATTGAATCAAGATCAAAGTATTGACTTTATAACCTATAAGATGATGCATATCATTGACTTTGGCAATATTACCCAGTACCACAAAATTTATGGTTTGATGACTTGTGGGATTTGTGCAAATATAATTGCTCAAGTTTAATGTTAAACTATGTTGTATATATGAGTATCAAATTTCAAAACTATAATTTTTGAAAAAAGCTTTGCTATTATCTCTTGTCAAGTCTAAAACCTATATATTGTTCATTGGACGGTGGGGTATAGAAGGAACATTCCAATGCAATAGCCTATCTTTGAAAAAAACATAAGAATTTAAGAACATATTTGTTTTTGATAAAGGAAAAAACGGGTTTTACAGAGACCCGAAACCACAAAGTTTACAACAAAATATAAAAAAGGACAAAAAAGTCTTACGAATTAAATAGGCTGCAAAAAAAGAAAAACCCTGAAAAAACAATAGCCAACCAAAAAAAACCAGAAATGACCACCAAAGAGCCAGCCGAGGCGCAGACCAAAAAACCAACAACAACTAATCCAGAGTCTTCAGAACTTTCTCAGTCTCGGCCTCTAGATCCTGCATATCCTGGACTCCCTTCTTGAAAGTTTGAATCATCTGTGGCGTGGGGGGTGCCTTCCTTTTCAAATTAGCCCTGGTTCTCTTCGAAATCCCTATGTCATCTACCTGGTTTTTATCTTTAACCTCTTCCAAATCAACAACCAAGGACCCCTGTTGAGCTTTATCCAGTTTTTCAGTCATTGCGTTGATAATGATAACATTATGTCTTGCCATTCTATTATTCTATTCAATAATTATTTTCACAACATTTTTTATTTTTTCAAAGTCAATTTCTATCCTTCTGTCCTTACCCACATTGTCCTGGATCTCCTTACTAGCAGTGTTCTCATTACGCTCTTCATCCTTCTTGCATAATGCGGAAACCTTAGCTTCCACTTCTTCCAATTTACTCTAGAGGGCCCAGTTTTTTATTTTCAGGTCATTAATTTCATGAAAGACCCATTTTGACATTCTGAAATGGTTCACGACATTATTCCTAGCTATGCCTAGAAAATCAGCAGTAGATTCCCTATCAAGATTGAGGCAATTTTTAGTAGGGTAAGAGGCTCCAGGGGACCCAGTTCTATCATCTTTGTCCGTCGACAGGACAAAAGAGGAAGAATTGTTATTTGTGCCGGGTTCCTCAGAATCAGGAGAATCTTCAGAGTACGAAACAAGGTTTTTAATAGGGAAATTCTTTCCGAACGCCTTTGGCTTTGGGGGTAGAACTTCTAGGCTCAGAAGCAGGGCAGACTTTAACAGGTTGGGGATTATTCCCCGAACAGCTAGGTTCTGTGTTATCATCCTCAAAAGCCAAAGAGGCATCCAGGTTAGCAAGGGCCGACATTTTTTGGAAATGTTCAAAAATTAATCTTATCAGACCAGTATGTAATATAGGATATCTTTTAGGGTTTTTCTTATGGTCTTTTAGATTATTTCTTAAGAAACAAAGTAAGTAGTAGGGGAGAGAAACCCTGACCTTATAGCGAAAATGATTGAGCAAGAAAAAATGATAGCCGTAGACCCTAGTGAACCGTCCATCCAGGGTGATATACTCCATAATGATGCGAAGAACTTTTCTCCAGAGAGCTTTAATGGAGTCGGCCTTGAAGTAACTATTGGAAACTTTCACAAGTTTCAATTTTTCCTTGTCTTTCTTTGGAAATCTAACCACCGCTTCATCATAGAATTTCATGTCCCGAAAAAATTTGTCCTTCAGTGGACATACCAGTCACTTCAGCAATGAGATTTTCATCAAGCTTAACTTTCTTGCCAAAAAGGGTTATTTCACCATTGTTCCAATTCTTCTCAAAAAGCTCTGTAGCTTCCTGATTAGACCCATGGAGTTTCTCCAGAAAAAGGGAGTAAACCCCCACTTTTAACTTTGTTCCACACTCTAGTGTTTCTTGTGTGCATCTCGAAGCTTTCCGGCTCAACTCTTTTTCTTTCTCCTCCCATTTTAGCAAGCACATTAATGCAGACAGAGACAAAAATTTGGTGCAAAATGGTCCCGCCAAGCCTGTGAGCCCACAAAGCATGCCGTGCAAACTTACAAGACAAGCTAATTAGCTCAACCCCATGCAATCTTATGATAGTGATGTACTTACCCCGTTCTATCATCATGATTGAGGTGACACATCTTTCCCATGTGACGCATCATAGTTCAATAAGGCTCGAACATCAACACCTAAATCATTGATATTCAGCCATGTGCACTGTCTTTTACTTATAACCCCTTCATTCGCAAAAAAGTCCGCCACAACATTGGCTTCTCTATAGGCATGGGATATCTTTATATTATCAAATTTAGCTAAGGTCGAAATAGCATCATCAATCCAAGACTTTATGGTCCACGAGGGGGGGGACCTACCTAAAAGACATTCAATAATATTTTTTGAATCCCCTTAAGCCAAAGGTTTTTAAAATTCAAACTATGAGCCAAGTTTATTACATGAAATCTCCATCAGCCTCAGGCAAATGATTGGTTTGTGAGCCAAGGGGGTAGCAATCGCACCTAGAAAATTGCCAAAAGAATTCCTTGTAACTCTGCCACATCCCGCCGCACCAGGATTGCCTTTAGCCGCCCCATCAAAGTTGGCTTTGATCCAACCGTTAGGCAGAAAAGTCCAGCAGACACCCTCCCTGTCCTTCTTAGCATGTTTAGGAGCACAGGAAATATCATAACTAATTTTCCATTCCTTAGCAATCATTAGATCATAGGAAGAACAAGCCACTTTCTTGAGATTACAATCCTTCTGGGGGATTGCATTGAAGTTTTCTTTCATTAATCTGATTATTTTGTCAAACACTATGACCTCCAAAGATTCTTTATCCCTGTAAATTCTATTGTTTCGTTCTTTCCAAAGACCCCAAGCAACATGAGGGAAGGAAAAATCCCACAGCTTTTGTAGTGCTAGGTTGTGAGTAGGGGCTTTCCATTGGATGAAAAAGTCTTCAATTGACGAGGGGAACACCCAAGAGAATTTCCAGTAACAGAGAATTTTTTCCCAAATCGAGGTAGCAAATGGACAATGAAGAAACAAATGACAAACTGACTCTGCCTCCATCTTGTAGAGATAACATCTATTGGGTATTTGAAAACCTCGCTTGCAGAGATTATCAACCGTGAGCACTTTGTTTTGAAGAAGGATCCGAGAGACGATGTTAACTTTAAGTAAAGGGTGTTTGATCCAAGCATTCGACCAGAAAGGGGGGGAACCTGGGCAGAAAACAGCCTGGAAAAAGCCGATGAAACAGAGTAGTTACTCGAGGTTTCATCTTTCCAAACAAGACAACCTTCTGTCTGATCATGGCAAAGTCTGACAGCCAGCAGGGAGGATTGAACAGGAGTAAGAACTTGACTAACAAGACATAGATCCACCCATTTTCCATTCTTCCAATAATCTTTAACATACGAACCAAAGAGAGCTTTACAAATCTCAGCCCGCCCGCAAAAAGGTTCAATTTTGGCAAGGGGCTCCTTGAACAACCATCTATCGTCCCAAAATCTTGTTTGGTTTCCACTCCTGACTTGCCAACCCACTCCTATTTCAACCACTTTTCTACCAGCAATCAAGTTATTCCAACAGGTTGAACCTCTGGGTAGAAGATGAGATTCCATCATGATTGTAAGAGATATGTTATTCTCCAAATATTTGCTTATCAAAATTTCAGTCCATTCCCCTGAGGATGAAAATAGTCTCCAAATTTGTTTAGCAAGAAGAGTCTTGTTAACCATTCTGATTTTTCTAAGACCTAAACCACCGGCCTTTTTAGGTCTCCACACTAAATCCCACCCTATTAAAGGCAACCTTTTTCTTTCTTCAACACTCGACCAAAGAAATCTTTTTTGAATCTTTTCAATAGTATCTGCAAACTTGGCAGGGATTTTAAAAAGGCTTAAGACATAAATCGGAAGATTCTAAAGAGTAGCTTTGAGGAGCTGTAATTTACCGGCTTGACTTAGAAGAGCTCCTTTCCATCCAGCAAGCTTCTTGCTAAACCTCCCAACCAACGAAATCCAAAAGGACTCCGGGGGTTTAAGGCTTAAAGGTAAACCTAGATAGGTGGCAGGTAAAGACTCCACCCTGCAATCTAGGATTTTGACAATTTTATTCTGTTTGTATTCAGGAGTATTAAAGAAGAAGAGAGAGCTTTTTTGTTTGTTAATCAGCTGGCCATACGCCCTCCCATACGCATCCAATAGATTTTTCAAAGTCTTTCCCTCTGAAACAGTAGATCTGCCCAAGAGCATGGTATCATCAACAAACTGTTGATGAGAACTGATCAAATTGCTAGAAGATGGTTTAAGACCAACGAGGGATCTTTGATCTATCAGCCTTTTCAAATTTCTTCCAAGACTTTCAGCCATATTAATAGTAAATAAAATAGGAGAAATAGGATCTCCCTGTCTTAGTCCTCTGGAGCTTTGAAAGAAAATTGAGGGAGATCCATTAACCATGACAGAGATTGAAGCTGTAGACACAAGCTGCTCCACCAACTGAAGAACCTTGTTACTGAACCCAAACGCCTTTAAAATTTTAAACAAGAATTTCCAGTCAACTCTATCATAGGCTTTCGATATATCAAGCTTTAAGAGGAAGCCTTCAGTCTTTGACTCCACCAGGGAATGGATATTCTCATGCACTATGACTATTGAATCAAGGATCTGTCTGCCAGGGACAAATCCATTCTGTTGAGGTGAAATCATAGTAGGCAATAGTATTAGAAATCTGGAAGTCATAACCTTCGAGATGATTTTGTAGATAGAGTTACATAGGCTAATGGGTTTGAAAGCATCGAAGTCCACCACTAGAGGCTTCTTGGGAATAAGGACCAGAAAAGTAGCATTTAACTCTTTTAGGAGACTTCTAGACCCAAAAAATTCTTTAACAACATTCACCACATCCTCTCCAACAATCTCCCTAAACCATTGAAAGAAGAACATAGGAAACCCATCAGGACCCGGAGCTTTACTCCCTTCAAAGGACAAGATAGCCTTCCTAACTTCCTCACTAGAGGGAATAACAATCAACTTAGAATTATCTTCTGGATTAATCACATTAGGTATAGCCTCTATTAAATGATCCTGATCATTTTGGTTAGTTTCCTCATTCTCAAAAAGAATATTTTTGAAGAAAATAACAGCTTGCCTTCTAATATCCTCCTCCTCCTCAAACCGGTTGCCATCAACTTCAATAAGAGAGATTCTGTTAACCGCCCTGTGTTTTGAGGCCGACAAGTGAAAGTACCTAGTATTTTTGTCACCAGCGGGTAACCACAAAGCTCTAGATCTTTGTCTCCAGAACTCCTCTTCTTTAGAAATGATGCCGTGCATCTTAATAAGGAGCTTGTTCTCTTTTTCCTTAATATCATTCAAGTATCCTTCCTTCTGGATTTTATTTTGGATCTCCCCCAACTCCATTTGAAGATCAAATTTAATCCTAAAAATGTTACCAAAAGACTCCTTTTTCCATTTTTTAAATTGAATTTAACTTCCCTAAGTTTTTTGGCAACTCTAAACATAGTTGTCCCAGAGATATTAATGTTCCACCATTTCCTAATTTCCTCTTTAAAAAGAGGATGGTAAAGCCACATTTTTTCTAATATGAAGGGGATGTTTTTCTTTATCTTTAAAGGATCTGCAACAAAACTTATGGGAAAGTGGTCGGATCCAATCCTTGAAAGGGCTTTAAGAGAACAATAATAGTTTAAGAACCATTGGTCAGAAATTAAAGTTCTATCTAATCTAACCTGGATCAGATCAATACCATTTCTGCGATTCGACCAGGTATAGGAAGCGCCCTGCAAATCCAGATCAATCAACGCCTGATTATTGATAAAGTTTTGAAGATCCTCCTTACTTTCCGCATTGATCTGGGATCCTCAAAATTTTTCTTCATTCAGTAAGGGAGTATTAAAGTCTCCCATGACAACCCAAAATTTGCTGTTAAAAATCCTTCGAAAAACAGCCAGATCCAACCAAAAAGATTTTCTGGTACCTTTTCCATTGGGAGCATAGATATTTGATTGAATCCAACTGAAATTGTCCCTAATGTGGGTGAATCTAGTAGCAATGTGGTTCAATCCTTCCAAAATCGGATCCCCTTTGATAATATGACTATTCTAGAAAGTGGCAATACCTCCTGAAGCACCATTTGAGTTATTGCCATGTATACTACAGTACTGAAACAATTTTATCTTTTCCACTTTTTCCTTCGACATTTTAGTTTCCTGAATAAGGAGAATATCTGGCTTATGATCTCTAACAAAATTGCGCAGAACATCCTGCTTATGGGGATTATTAAGTCCCCTTATATTCCATGACATGATCTTCATCATTTTCTAGGGGAGTGGAGAAACTCCAGGATGGTTTTCTAAAAGCCATCCGCAATATCCTGAAAACTGTTATGCTCTCTTGTCCATTTAGTAGATCTTTTTCTACGAGAGTTCTTTGTTGCTCCACAGTCTGCCTTGGCTCTTGACCTAGTAGAGATACCACTTGGAGTATTCATTTGTTTATCTGTTTTCTTCTTTTTCTTGGATAAAACCTCCTCTCTATCAGTATCTTCTTGACTTTCCATCTCTTTACTAGATTCCCACTCCTTATCAGATAGAAGTCTTTGCTCCCAAGGTAATGTGTCCATGAGGCCATTCAAATGATAGGTTGAGTAATCACTAGAAAGTTCAGTAGCTTGGCCCTAATTATCATAGGATTCCTTAACTAGTTCTAGGGAATTAGGAACCGTTAAGGGATCTACACCCGAAGGAAAATAACCTTCAGAGGAAGGGAGCAGAAGAGGAATATCAAGTTCCAAGGACAAACCCTAGATAGGTATGTCCTCCAAGCCCAGATTCCCATCAATATTCTCAGCTGGGCTCGTCTCTAGAAATAAAGGACCAACATCCTGACTCTGCTTTTCTTCACCAACCGCCTGCCCCACACTTGCTCCTTTTTCCTTAGTTATCAAGGTGTCCTCAAATTCCTTACGCTGAGGTTCCTGAGGAACCACACACTTAGTCCCCATTTCACAACCAACCTCTTTTAAGATACCATGAACATTAGACTCTTTATTCTCTAAGCATTCCCCTTCTGATTTCTTTCTCCATACAGATTTAGAAGTTCCAACTGGATTCTCCTTTTCTTTGATGGCATTTAAAGGACATTTCTTAGCCCAGTGCCTAGATTTTCTACATTTGAAGCAAGCAAAAGGAATAGTTTCAAACTCAATAGCCTGCGACCAGGAGCCCAGCTTCGAAAGAATCTCAACTGATGAAGGAAGGTCAACATTCTGAGAGACCCCCACACATATTCTTGCAAATACCAACCTCTTTCTAGCAACTGTCATAGAGTCAATAGAAAGAAGCTCTCCAAAAGAGTTCGACATGCCATAAAAGACATCTTCGTTCCAATACTCCAAGGGGAGACCTGGGAGTCTAACCCACACTGGGACATTCTCAAAGATAGAATCCGATAAGTCCAGATTTGAAGACCATTTCTTAAGAGCCAGGGAGGATTTCCCTATTACCCATGGACCGCCACTTCTTACAGCCAAGATATTCTCCCTGCAGGTGAATTCAAAAGCAAAAAATCCCTTTGGGAGCGCCGCCATTGAAACTTTCCATAAGTTCTCCATTTATTTTTGAAAAACTCCCTAACCACTTCAATATTTGGTCTAGGGCCCATAAATTTACCCACCAGGGTTCTTTCCATTAAAGCAATGTTATGATCAATTAACAGATCAGGCACAGAGATTGCAAACTTACCTTTCTCAAGGACATAGATATTTTGCACTGGAGGGAATGTTGACTTTCCGTTTGGTTTAACCCCAAACAGAGAAGCTCAAGGTTTACGATTGCCTCCATTTTCACCAGCGGTCCCCACCACGCCTTTAGATTTTTCACTTTTTTGACCGTCAGGGGAATCCACATATTTAGCAGCCGGGATATCCTTTCCTCTTGGGTCCACCAGAATTTTGTTTCCAGAATCTGCCTCTTCTGAATCAATCTCACCTTTCTTCTTACTCAAAACAAGTGCCGATCCCACCTGTGATTTCTCAAAACTTGCTCCGCCTCCATCTCCAACGCCCGATTTTTCAAAATCCTTCTTTTCCCGCTCGTGCCCGCGCTCGTGCTCCGCCATTTTTTAGCATTGGGAATGTTACAAGTATGTTGAATTGTAAGTATTAAGAACATATTTGTTAATTGGACAGGAACAACTAAAAAAGCCTAGGGGACATCCTTGTTTAACATAACTAAAAAGGCATAATGAAGAAACAAGTTGTTTCTGCTTTTTTTTTACACGTATTTAATTGAATATTGCATCATTGTATTATGCGAATGTTGGAATTCTTTATCAAGCCTTCTAGGTAAGTTGCTTAGTATGATAATGAAAATGATGAAAAGCTCTTTTGATGTCAATGCTCATAAAATCTTCTGTACTAAATATGTTTGTAGACCTATAAAATTATGTAAGATTTTATAGACCTCAAAATTGAAAAGCTTTAACCCCCCTTTGGGTGGATATACTTAAAGGTGCTAAAAAAGTCAAGCACATTTTGTTTTTTAACAATATTAAACTAGTACTAATTGATAGGGAGATCTTTCAACCAAACTTTCCAGGTTTGATCATATTCATAAGTTCATGAAATGTTCATATTCATAAGTTAGTATGCACTTTAGAATAATCTCATTCAAAGTACATTATTGTTACCCAAATTCATCTCTACTAAATACACTACATACTACACGTATGGTAGGGTGGAGGTAGCAGGGTACTTTGCTTCTGTTCTCCTATCAAAGTTATTGGCATGACTGGTGAAGTTCCAATGCACCAATAAATCAATAGAAATAAGTTTGGAGAAATGTGTACATAATAATTGAACAAAAAATGTTTTAAGGCTAATAAGGACACTAAGTATGGCAAAGTAAAACTTAAAAAAATCTTGATAAACTAAAGTGAAGGCCATGAACAGTAGCATAAATTATTAAATTATTGAACATATCCATAAATATATAAGAATGTGAAAAGTTTTGTAGTGAATGCCTCACCAAGCAATGTTCATGTGTTTAATTTTGATTAGAAGGTGTGAATTTACATTGTCTAACATGTGATTATATATAAACATACTAGAAAAAACAATTAGTAGCAACAAAATAATAAGAAGCTTGTAATATGCATTAATTTTTTTCTATTTTTCAACAAACTCAAACAAATATTTGTCATAAGTAACATAATGGCTAATTTAGATACAATAAACACCAGGAAAGAAAATTAGCCCGATGAAGCTCCACTAGCAGATAACACTCAGCCTTAGAAGCAAGCCAAGAACCCTCACATTTCACCAACTCTTCCATCAAGGGATTTGTAAAGAGCCTTTCTTAAAATTTCCAGCGATCTTTCTCGCTTGAGAGCCATGGTTAACAATACCATCTAACATATACGAAAAACTGAGTGACATATGTAGACAAATATTTCTTCACTCCAAATATATCAACACATCAAACATGTTTGTGAAGATTAGAAAATTCCTCTCCCTTTTCTTTGTTCACAGTTGCTTATGGCTTAAAGTCACAATGAGAGTCAACTTGGTCTTGCTTTTGAATGTACGATTCTTCAGATTTTCCATGTTTTTGCAAAGTTTCTCAAATTCTTTTCTTGGCATGGAGATGTTGCCCTGAGTTAGAATCTAGTGTGCAAATTCTATCTTATCCATGAAGGGCTTTTGATTTTTGAACCGTAGTGTTTAGTTTTCAATTTTGTAAAAAGCTGAAAAATAATATTTTGAATGAGATTTAAGTAAATTTGGGATATAGACAAGGCAACTTTATTAACCGGGTCACAAATTCTTTATGAATTGTTTTTTAAAATTGATTTAATAAAAGTGGAAAACAAAAGATTAAAATAAATTGCAAAGAGCACCAAAGACCTAATTCCTCCATAGATTTTAATTGGACTTGTGCAATGACTATAAACAATGAACTCACAGAATAAAATTTGCTGCAAGGATGAGAAAGAAATTAAAGCTCAAAAGATTTCATAAATATTAAAGCTATACGAAAAGGGAAATTTTTGATGTAATAAAACTGATGAAAGGGCATCAAGTTTTACAAATTTGAAATTTGGGCATCTTTAGCTAAAAATCTTCAGAAATTACAAGCTTGAATGGTGAAAATTTGTAGTCTTTAGACTTTAGTCTACTTAAAATAAATGGCTTTGACAATGGGACTTTATAATCATGCGTGCAAAATAAGGTACAATGAGAATTACTCGAAAAATGTTGAACACAAAAGCAAGTGAAGAACCCAAAAGCTTCAACATACCAGTCTCTATAAAATTCACAAAAAAAACCCCATTCAACATAATGTTAGTGAAAGAAAGCATTTTCTTGCTTAAACTGAGAAAACCCTTTTTTTTTCTCCAACTTGTTAATTCTCTACACAACTTTTTCTTGCATATAATAAAAACAATACGTTAATACGTTATTTGTTCTATTGTATTTTAAAATGGTAAATATTCCTTTGAAGATTCCTCAAACAATATAAAGACTATGAAAATAGGTCCCTGTCGCGAAAATAGGTCCTTGTCATAAAAAAGCATGCCACTCTCAAATATTAAATAGTTAGGTATAATACTAAACTAGAATAGACCAATAATGGTATCCATTGAAATAGATATCCATTTCATTCAAATTAAAAAAAATCATTCCATTTTTTACTTGGTTTTAGACTTGGAAATCCAAACCAAAGGTTCACAGCTACAAGCACAACATCATGATGTCATCCATTACTAAAACTAACTTTGATAATATGACCAAATCCTTTGTACTCAACATGTTTGACAAAAATGAAGTATATTATAAGTATATTATAAATGAGAATGTCTAGCTCTCAAATACATAATTTTTTGAACTTTAATTCTATTGTTTACTATTTTTCAAACAAAAAGTTTCATAAACTTGAACTAATATACATATATTATTTTTAATAAATTTTCATTTTGAATTATTTTAAAATTATATTAGCCCAAGCTAAACATCATTCTCTACACACTAAAAAATGTTACAAATTACTTTAGATCAAGTTAATGTCAATGTACACAAAGGATTAGAGAATTACACCTTAATCTTATTAAATAATAATAATTTTTTTGATAAAAGTGATAAAAGTCCATCTTGAGCTTTAATTTAAATTGTATTTGTCTACAAATAGATTTTAAAAATTACTTTTATTTACTAGTTTTTAGGTTCCATATGCTTGTGCATGTTTTTTCCTTCATGATTTAATTTGCAAAAAAATATCTTTTGTACATCCTTTATTCATGTTTTTTTTTATCATTTAGGTATTAAACTAATTAAAATATTTGAAAGTTGAAACAAAACTCTACATATAATATGTTTACACATATTAACATTCTATCTATAATTTATTCACATATTTATTTCGAGTACATATAATATTAATTTTTAGATGAAAAGTTTCCATTTTTTTTCATTTTTGATCCTCATTACCTTACATTCACCCATCATACAAAACCAAAAAATATTGTGAACTAAAGTTGAAAAATATCCATCAAAATTTGTGAGAGATACCACATCCATGAAGGTTTCAATTAATGTAACTATGGTATGGAAAAAAATGGGTTTTTCGTTATTGCCTTCTCTTTTAATTTTGTTGTTGAAATCCATGCCACTTGGAGATGATCTTTGATACAAATGTATTGAAATTTATGTGGTACCATTTATGGAAAATTCATTTATAAAATGAGACTCATTTATTTGTATCATCCATGTCAATTCTTTAGTGGAATTTGACATACCTATATTTTTAGTTAGAAGGAAATTCCATTATAGGTTCAGTCTCACTAACATACCTATATTTAGAAAAATCTATTTAAAATGTGTTAAGAGATATCCTTCTTGATGTTTCTATTCTACTTAGATATGATAATTCAAAAATAGGCACCTAAAGATACCTCTTGGTGAATTTTAGATATATTTTTTAAAGATAGGTATGCTAGTAGCATCTACAATTGTAACATGCTAACAACATCAATTTAATGATTCACTCATTTTTTAAAGTAATAATGGTATATTAGCTTTATAAAATATTAAATGAGAATTACAAAAGGTTTTAATAATCATGAAAATATGTCATGCCCATAAATTTCATACCTTTGGACACAACACAACAATTTTTTTTTAATAAATAAATAACATATAAACCACTAACAATTACTAACCATGATTCGACATGGTATGTAAACCTACATGCGTCCAACGAGTTACTTATGCAACATGGTTGTGGACATGCTGCCCAAGTACGAGATGTGGGAAGTAAGAGTGCCTCAGGTGTATGAATTTCATCTTGCACACCCTAATTAGGTTTGTTGGCCCAAGTACTCTAGGTCTTTCAGGTTTCAAACAACTTCCCCATCTAATTCTTACTAAGATGCTATGTTAGTGCCTTCAAATATGCATTTTACATTTATAAAAATCACAAGGTCGATGATTAACTCAAGTCTCTCTTATTGTGGTGGCGGTGAGGTGAGATTGTTATTTGGCTAATAGGTGTAGACACTGAAAAATGTCCTAGATGATATCATACACTCGAATAAGGTTTACTAACATCATTTTGTCCTCAAACCCATCCTCTTTTCACTTAATTAATTGAATTATCCTAGCTAATTAATTAATGGCATCATTTTCGTCTATTAACCTAATTAATTCAAATCGGGTTAATTCATCCCCTTTCACGTTAACACTTCATCTCATTAAATTAAATAAGTCAAAGTATTTAATTTAATTCCCTAAGTCCTCTTGTTTAATTAAATGAACCTAAGTTATTTAATTAAATATCATTTCATCTCTCCCCCATTCATTAAATCATTTAATTTAATGAATATCCCTTTAATTCTTCAAATCCCCTAATTGTATGATTAAACCTTGTTTAACTAACAATTAAACTAATCTTCCTCCAAAAGCTTATCCCTTTTTTGCACAATTAAAACTTTCTTTTAATTTGCAAAATATCTTTATCCTCACCCATGAGAATATTCTCTCCTCCAATCATCTCACTTGGATTCTTGAGCAAGTCACCTGGTGACCTGTGTGTGTAGGTAAAAAGTGTGTTTTTTTGGAACAAA
>VDFB02366080.1:0-44001 GCA_007258455.2 Sequoia sempervirens
GTGAGAGAGGGGGTTGGAGTGAGATACAGTAGTCTAGGTAGGTTGGGAGGGAGTGAGACCTAAGAGAGAGAGAAACGACTACATCTGAGAAAGAGAGTTATCTAGTTAGTATGGGAGGGAGAGACTTGAGAGAGGGAGAGGGGGTGGAAGGGATATTTTGAGGGAGAAACCCAAGAGAGATGGAGTGTGAGAGAGAGGGTTGGAGTGAGAAATATATGTATAGGTAGGGTGGAAAGGAGTGAGAGGGAGAGGGAGAGGGGGTTGGAGGGTTATCTAGAGAGGGATTTATGGTGTAAGAATAATATAAGCCTTTAAAATGGATATCTGAGAAAGAGGGTTATCTAGTTATTATGGGAGGGAGCAACCTGAGAGAGGGAGAAGGAGTGGGATGGATATTTTGAGGGAGAGACCTGAGAAAGAGGAAGTGTGAGAGAGGGGATTGGAGTGATAGATATTAGTATATGTTTCAATTATAGGGAGTGAGACCTAAGAGAGAGAGATACTTGAGAGGGAGAGAGTTATCTAGTTAGGCTTTGGGAGAGACCTACGAGAGGGACAGGGGGTGGGAGGGATATTTTTAGGGAGAGACCCAAGAGAGAGAGGGAATGTGAGAGAGGGGATTGGAGTGAGATAGATATATATAGGTAGGGTGGGAGGGAGTGAGACCAAAGAGAGAGAGAGAGAGAGAGAGAGAGACTACTACATCAGACAAAGAGGGTTATCTAGTTAGGATGGGAGAGAGATAACTAAGAGAGGGAGAGGGGGTGGGAGGGATATTTTGAGGGAGAGACCTAAGAGAGGGAGAGGGTGTGAAAGGGATATTTTGAGGGAGAGACTTGAGAGAGAGGGAGTGTGAGAGAGGGGGTTTGAGTGAAAGATATTTGTCTAGATTGGGTGGGAGGGAGTGAGGCTTGAGAAAGAGACACAGAGACAGAGAGAGACAGAGAGAGAGAACTACAAATCGAAGATTCAAGAGGGTTATCTAGTTAGGATGGGAGGGAGAAACTTGACAGAGGGAGAGGGGGTGGGACAAATATTTTGCAAGAGAGACTTGAGAGGGAGGGAGTGTGAAAGAGGGGATTGGAGTGAGAGAGTAGTCTAAGTAGTGTGAGAGGGAGTGAGACCTAAGAGAGAAATAGTTGAGAGAGAGATTTATCTAGTTAGGGTGAGGGAGATACCTGAGAGAGGGAGAGGGGGTGGGAGAGATATTTTTAGGGAGAATCCTAAGAGAGAGGTAGAGTAGTTACAGTGGGAGGGAGAAACTCTAGAGAGGGAGAGGGGGTGCAAGATATTCAAGACACAAAGGGTGGAAGGGATAAAGTGAGGGAGAGACTTGAGAGAGAGGGGGTGGGAGGAATAGAGGAAGGGAGAGAATTGAGAGAGAGTGGGTGGGAGGGATAGAGGGATGAAGAGATCTGAGAAGGAGAGTTATCCTATACATTAAACCCTCAACCCTATACCTTAAACCCTAAGGATGGAAGACAAGGTAGAGAATGTAAGAGAGATTTAGAGAGGGTTGAGAGAGAATTGGTACATATTGGTTAAGAGGGAAGGAGGCAGCGAGCATATGAAAGGTAAAACCTCAACTATCCATCTACAATCATAAACCATGAACTCTCAACATTATCAAAGTGGTCAAGAAAAGAGAGGGGAAACTTAATTTTTGGTCAAAGTAACTCATTTGGCAAGCACCAAATCTGGCACTCACCAAATGGTACACCAAATGTTACATCACATTTTGCGTGCACAAAATTTGGTGCTTGTCAAATGAACTACTTTGGATGAGTGAATGCACAAGATTTTCCAAATTTCCTCATATTTTTGTCTAGGTTGACCATCACATTTACACGTCTTTCAATGCATGTTTATAAAAAAAATTGTGATGACATTAACCTCTCTCTTAGCTATCTAAATATATTAAAAAAAAAATCATTTTGATTAATTTAAGGTTTTGATCCATAACTTCTCTTGTAAATGCTTCCGTTTTTGGTCAAAAACCAACATGTGCTAGTTCTAGGATAGATTTTTACTCCATCGAAACATGAATAAAATTTAAAAAAATTAAACTAGGCTCCATTCTATACATGATGAAAAAAAATCAATTTTTGATTAGTTTTAAAGAAAATTAGGGGGGGGCATGCTCAAATTTCAGCTTTTTAGGATGTATCCATTTCAAAAATTCATAAGATATTATATTCATTAAAAAAAATAGCCGAAAGAAGGAGGATAAACTACATGGTTTAACTAATTTCTTACTGTTCAGATTTTTGAAATTCTAAAAAAAAGGTAATGAAAAGGGGGGGGCTCAAACGCTGTGCTTTTTCTTTTTTTTTGATAAAAATAGGACTTGTTTTGGGTCCCCCCTTTTTTCGACCCTTAATATTCATTAATATCAAAAATAATTAGTATCTTAAAAACTAGACTCAGAGCACTTCAACTCTTGTTCTTGTTGCATCTTGAAATTTTGAGCGTAACTATCTTCATTTTCTCGTGCAAATCAGATTTTGTTGATTTTAGAAAAAAAATGGCATCTTAAGAGCCTCTTTTGTGTCACAGCTCCATGCACTTACCCATGTTTACTCCAACCATATTTTGAGCTACATAATTGTATTTTTTTTAATCCTTTTGGGAAAAGATTTGTAACACACTAAAGATTTGTACAATATTTTTTGTAATTTTTTGAATATTTTTTATTAATTTTTTATTGGTTATAATTTTTGTTTTGAAAATCCCTCGTGTATGTCACACATAAGATAACCTAAACTTATCATTTTTTAATTTCTCTTTTTAGGTTGAAAATAATTGTCTGAAGATTGTGCACATATAAAAAAATTCAATAAATTATTTTAATTAAAATTTATTAAAATAATAAGAAAACTTGATATTTCAAGTTTATGGACTAGTTTCATCAGAAACTATTTGAAAAATAGAAAAAATAATTCAATTGTAAAAAAAATCATATTTGGAATCTACACAATCCCATCTATAATGGGTTTTAATTTTGTCAAAAAATTATGTAAAAAACATCTTTAGACATATGTCCAAAGTCACTCTTTTCTAGTGACATTGATATGACCTTCAAGTTGCAATTCAAATCAGTTCCAAAGCTAAGGGTTGGGTCCCCAAGCCTTTTCCCAACTCAAAACTCATAGCATAAACCATGTCTACAATTTTTAAATTTTAAGAAATGTGATCTTGTTTTCTTTATTTATTATTTCAAACGGTCGGAAACAAAATAAGATCCCATTTAGCATATGAGATTCCATTTTCTATGGGATCCCATTTCATTTTTTACCCTTTCTTTTATTTTTACTGATATTTTTTTTTGTCAATTTTGTAACTTGACATCTTATGATAGTGTAGACCAACAATGACTAATTCTACAATTTTTTTATCAAATCTTCTCTTCTACATGCTCTTGAAATTGTAATTTCATTTGAATTTCAGGAGGAAACATTGGGATAATTTTGGAGTGGAATTGTATTCATTTTCTACTCATTTGAAGTTGAAATAAAAAGGAATGACTTTTACTATTGAAATTCATTTGTACTTCATAGTTTTGTAATGATGGGATCACAACATCGTCAAAAGAGGAAATATAGTAAGGTATTGACCCCTAAACAAATTCAAGAAAAGAGAGAGAGAGACAGAGACAGAGACAGAGAGGAAAAATGACAAAGAGATAGAAGAATGAGGATACAAGTAATGAATGATGTTGAAGCATCTAATTCCATGACTATTCAAGATAAAAACATTGAAGAGAACGTGGATGTAGATGATGCAAATTTGCAAGAGGTGAATGTGGAAGATAATTTGATTATAGAAAACTAATCCTAGCATGTCTTCAAATACACCTTTCAATGCTATGGAGAATGTTCAAAAATAGGCACAAATCTAGGCACATCTTCAAATCCACCTTTGAATGATATGGAAAATTTTATTCTAGATGATATTCGTATTGATCATTTATAAGAAGTTGGATATAATAATGTTGAGATTGATTTTATTCATAGACAAGTTGCAGAAATGAATATTGAAAATGAAACCCCTTGTGTTGGTCATAATGAAAATATTTTTGTTGTTGAAAATGAAAATCCTTGTGTCAAAAAAAATGACAATCTTTTTGTTATTGAAAATGAAAATCCTTATGTTGGTGAAAATGAAAATCATTTTGCTATTGAAAATGAAAATCCTTGTGTTGTTGAAAATGAAAATATTTTTAAAAAATTGAAAGTACTATTTTGGATAATCTTCCTAGTAAGATTTCTTGGAGATAAATAATAATGTATGTCGATAGATTATATAAATAATTTTTTTATCAAAAAAAACTATCATTTCTATGTCAACTCATAATTTAATTGATGAGAATGTGGAAAATGAGAAAATTCATGAAAAATTTAGGCATTTTTGTGAAACCAAAAAGAAAAGATGAATCACTTAAACATGTTATAACTATTGTTGCTAGTGCCATTGAGTCTATTGGAAAGAAGAGTTGATTTAAAGATAATAATGCGGTACGATGAGCTATAACAACTTCTATAGTTAATAAAATAACTTTGGATAAAAGAATATTAAACAACATTAGTAGAATTCTAAACATACATCCTAAAACATTGGTAAGAACAACAAAGAGAAGAGAAAGTATAGAAAAAAAATCCAATCAACCAATGTTGGAGTTTTAGTGGTTGACTCCCAAAGTCTAACATGAAATTGAATATTGAAATCAAATCTTTGTTTGAAAAATATTGGCATGATAATACTAGGGTATCATCTAATGCTAGAGATGTTTTGAAATTAATCTAGTGGGGTCCAAAATTCATGATCATCATCTAAAACACCTATTAGACACAACTCAAACTCCACTTTATAGAAAATGTTTAGATGGTTCAGTGTTACCTGGAAATATTAGCATGAGTCAAAGATCATTTAAAATATGTAAACCTTGGTATGTCAAAATTAATAATCAATGAATCTCTTGTTGTAAAACGTATGTGTCATTTTGTTATTATTATGATGTTTTTTTATGTATACATTGTACTTTACATACTAACATGATTATGTAGGAATGTGGTATTAATATGCCACCTAAAACAATCAAGGAGTTTATAGCAAGTTGGTTTTGTGAATGATCTAATGGGAATTTATTTTATTTAAGTTCATGTATTTCTTGACATTGAACTAGTTGTGGCAATCTTTCATTATTAAGAGTTTGTATGTGTGAAAGTGTTGAAATTTTTTTCAGACAAAAATTAGTTGATGTTAAAAGATTTAAGAATGTTCAGCATTCTTTAAAGGATGGAAAATTTTGAAGCATTGTGATTTAATCACAAAAAAAATGTTGTACATGCATTCATATCAGAATTTAAGAGTAAGATTGTACTAAAATATGTCAAACACTCTCAACATGTTTGATGGATTGATGGACAATTTTGCACATGTAGAAACACATTCCTAGTTGGAACTATAATGTCAGTGGTTGACTTTGCAGAAAACTATACTCTTGCTCCACAAGAGAAAATCCAATCACAATATTACAATTCAATGCAGGGGGCTATGTTTGTTCATATTGTATATAGGCATGAAGATGATAGTGCAGAGGATGATAGAAAATTTTTGAGGGAGTATCATTTTTATTTGAGAGACAATTGGTTACACTTATTAGAGTTTTTTCAATATTGTTTCAATATATTTAATACAAATTTAAGAGAAAGATAAATCTAGATGGTCTAGAACATCTCGTATGGCTAGATAATTATATGAGATAGTTCAAGAATGCTCGAATATTTTATTGGTTAAGTAGGGTTCACAAGGAAAATAATGTCCAAAATATGTGGAGTTTTTTTGAAGCTAGACATGGTAAAGGGGAACATGATTGAGTTGGCACATGTGTTAAAATAATTATTGCTAGAGAGCAATTGAAATTTGAGGATGTAGTAAAACTTAAAAATGAACATGCAATTATGGATTGGTGCAATACAAAATTATCTACAGGATCAAATGAGTACTCTACAATTCAATGATTCTTTTGGTTGGTTGAAGAAGAGAACATTCTACCTAGACTTGATTGTGAGACAACCAGTGGATCTACTAAATGGAATTTAATTAAGAGTTCAAATGCAAGCACATGAACTATTTGGACAAGGGAGATTGCATGTTTTTGTCAGTTTTGTATTTCAAGATATTGGGAAGCATGTGGGAATATAGAATGGGTTGAAGAGAGCAAGAAAATATTGTTTACACTTACACAAACACATGATTAATATAAAGCAATAATTGAAGACAACGATCAAGTGTTTGCATCAAATGACTATGACCATGTTTTAGACCTTGTACAAGAAGGTAATTCAGTTCAAATTATTTCATTTTATTTCACTTTATTACTATTTTGTAATATATTTAATTGTATATGAATGCATGCATGTAGATTGGTCAAATTATATGTCACACAAGTTATTGAATTAAGTTTTGTTTGCAGGGCATGTGTATGTTGTTGTTGCACTTGAGGAGAATGAATAGGAAAAAAGTATTAATTGGCTTGATGTGTGGAGACTAAACATAAGTTAATAGCACCTTGAGAAGATGATAATGGCTATCATTATCCAATAGGTTCAATGGTGGTTGTTGGAACTTGGCTATGAAAATACCTAACAAGGAAGAATGGTTTTCCTACATTTGAAGATTATAAAACACATAAGAAGATTATACACTACTTGCATTTGGTTGTGACAAAAAATATAAAACTAGTGATGTATTGTGGAAGACCTATTAATAAAGATTTATGGACAATTTCTATGGAAGAGCATGAGACAATCATAGATACACTGCAAAAAAGAGAGGATGTAGATGGTACAATGAAATAAGTAAATACAAGTAAGTGTATATATAGTTTTATATATTTAAATACATTTTTTGATGATAAATTGATATAATTACTTGTATACACAATTAAAATTGATTTATTTTAATTTTTTATCCTTAATCCATCATCACATTCATCACATACTTAGACAAAAAAGAGAGGATGCAAATGACCTACAATGGAATACTTGTAAATACTAGTAAGTATATATATATTTAAATACATGTTTTTATGATAAATTGATATTGGTTATATACACAGTTAAAATTTATTTATTGTCATTTTGTATCCTTAAGCCATCATCACATTCATCACATGTTTTGAGACAAAAAAGAGAGGATGTAGATTCAACCTACAACATGGAATACAGGTAAGTATATATATAGTTTTATATAAATTTAAATACATGTTTTGATGATATATTCATATTGCTTATATACATAGTTAAAATTGATTTATTATCATTTTGATATTAGGGGGTGTGAAGGGTTACATTTTGATAATCCATCACAAATTTTGAATTTCCTTGCAATGACATAGCCATATTTTGTAATATTGTTTTGAGTTGGCATACATGCCAAATTTGTATATGTGCATACACAATTACTCTACACTTTTATATATAAAAATTGGTATTCGATACATTTTTCATTATGTGAATGTTTTCCTACTTTGAAACTTAAAATTTGAATGTATAATCACTTTTTCATGTATATTACTATTAAATTTGGTTGCCTTGGGAAACTTCACCAAATTTGATCCCCTTAAGCCATCTTTTTTCCTAGGACCTTAATTCATATATCCCCTTAATCCATCCTATTACGACCCCTTAAGCCATCCTATGAAGACCTCTTAAGCTATCATTTCTCCTAGGACCCCTTAATTCATATATATTTTAATTAATTATATCAATTTTGATTAAAAATGAGACATAATTTTAATTATTTGATCCCCTTAATACATCCTATTAGGACCCCTTAATCCATCCTACAAGGACCCCTTAAGCCATAATTTCTCCTAGGACCCCTTAATTCATATATATCCTAATTAATTATATCTATTGTAATTGAACATGAGACATACTTTGAATTCTTTGATCCCCTTAATACATCCTATTAGAACCCCTTCAGCCATCCTATGAGAACCCCGTAAGCCATCATTTCTCCTAGGACCCCTTAATTCATATATATTCTAATTAATTATATCTATTGTTATAGAACATGAGACATACTTTGAATTCTTTGATCCCCTTAAGAAAATTTTAAATTCTTTGGTTCCCTTAATACATCCTATTAGGACCCCTTAAGCCATCCTAAGAGGACCCCTTAATCCATTATTTCTCCTAGGACCCCTTAATTCATATAAATCCTAATTAATTATATGAATTGCGATTGAACATGAGACATTCTTTGAATTCTTTGATCCCCTTAAGAAAATTTTGAATTCTTTGATCCCCTTAAGAATTTTTTTAATTATTTTATCCCCTTAAGCAAATTTTGAATTCTTGTATATTCTTTTTTATTAATGATAAATAGGTTTTGAAGGGTTCCTGAAACCCTATACAAAAAGGAATAGTGGCAGCAAAGATAAAGCAATGAGCTTCCCACCCAAAAAACCAAAAACAAGTTGATGACATAGACATCAACAAACCATCAATACAAACTAGCAGCAAAAAGAAAGAAAAAAATAGCCATTAGATAAGTTCATTGAGCATCCTAGCCACTTCCAAGTCCTTGGATCCCAACCTATAATGCATCTCCATGATGTCTTCCACATCCTACCTTGGGACCTTTTTCATTTCTTAGTTTTACTCTGAGTGTGCACACTCAT
The DNA here is from genome assembly GCA_007258455.2 of Sequoia sempervirens. NCBI lineage: Eukaryota > Viridiplantae > Streptophyta > Pinopsida > Cupressales > Cupressaceae > Sequoia > Sequoia sempervirens. Next base: position 8,690 of record VDFB02366080.1, read on the forward strand.
CCCAGCACCCATGTTCATGGCCTACAACTCCTTGTCAGCACTCTCCCCCATCTCCTTACTCACCTGTTCACCAAAAAGAGTTCTACCCATCCATTCTTTTTCCTTCTCATTGAGGAAAACCAAACCTTTTGTCGAGGCCTCCAATTTCTCCTTGTTGAGACTAATGATCATGTCCATGTCCTTATGCAACTACCTATAATTCTTTTCCAACAACACCATCCTTAGACCATAATATTTCTTCAAGTTAGCCAACTCATCCACCACAAAGTCGACACTAGAGTTCATCGACTTGGCCAAATTGAAAATGGAGTCCTCCTTGAGACTGCAAAGCATGGAGATATTGCACTAGATGATTGTGTCATGCTTATTGTGGAGATCTTGCATGATGTAAGAGAATCATTGGTTCTTGGAAATCCTACATCAACCAAAAATATTTTCATTTCAATTTTTGTTCTTTTTTAGTTCTTGCTCAATTCAAGTTGGCGGATTCAACATATTTTCTCACCAGACCCTGCAGATCTATTTTTTCATTAAGGACATGTTCATTTTCCTTATACCAAGATTTAAGAATGATTGGATCTTTTTCTAGCAAGTTATCACTCCTAGATTAAGTGGCAGTTTCTAAAAATAGGCCCAAAGTAGTTTCAAACCTAATGGCTAATTTTGTCTCTTGTGGATCCTTCTCGTAACTTGCGGATCCTTGCAATGTGTTCCAAATTTTTCTACGAAGTGTCCCCGACCTTAATTATTGGTCCACATTTCATTCTATGCACCTACCGAGGAGAAATTCAAATTTGAGGCCGACTATTTCATGCACACGTTACATTTTCCTTCATCAGAGATTGTAGTGATCTTTGGCTGATGTGGAGGATTCTAGATCCCCAGATGTGATATAAAGCATTGTAACAGATCATTAGGAAGTAGTTAAGAAAGTTAGGAATGAATATTAGATTTGATATGTAAGATTTTAGCTCGTATTAAGGAGCATTAGGAATATTGTATTTTGAGCATGTTGTATCAGGCCTGTGAGCAGAATCTATAAACTCAAATGTTGTTGGTCAATTTTAATTGAAACTTTTGATAATATGAATGTTTGAATCTACATTTTCCTCCATATTGCGTGTGGATTATGTTGTGTAACTCTTGTTGCATGGTCCAGAATATTCTCTTTGAGGACCCTCCTACCGTGACTATACCAGATTGATATGAGAGCGAGATTCATTCTGTGAGAGATTGTCAAAGTTTGTAGAGTCCTATTGAATATTCATTGTGGGGTGGCAGACTGAGGATCCGACCTGCAGTTGCAGAGGACTTGTCTAAAGATGGTAGGAAGAAGAAATGGTAGAGGAAATGGAGTACATGGAAATGCAGACCTAGCTATGATGGAGATGTTGAGAGGAATTGTTGCTAGATTAGAAGTGTTAGACTAATAAGTTATTATGCTTAATTAATTACATCACATTGATTAATTAATTAAGTCACTTATTCCTCTTTATTACTTAAGCTAAACTTAGGCACATTAATAATTAATTAATTGCTGGGTCACACAAGCTCACTTTGTGCTTCTTTGTAAGTCTCGACCTTCCCATAAGGATTGATCACTTTTGTAATCATTGATTCTCTTAATGCATTTTACTCTAGAGGTTTACAGAGAACATCTTTTTCTTGCCTCTTCTTATATCTTTTTGCATGTGATGTATCCATCTTGCACATGCAGATCTGATCTCTAACATGGCATCGTGAGTCTAAACCTCGCAGCCTCGCCCACTTCATCTTCACCACAATGACTCTCCTCGGCCAAATTTCACTGCTTCTCACCGCGAACCCCCTGGCCATATGTGGAGGGATCGGGGCTGCAGCAAGTGCTTCCCATCCACGCCGAGAATAGCTCTCCCCCGGATTCTGCTTACCTATTTCTGCATATTCCGACCGAGCCCAGCGATATTCCGCCACCGGCAATTTTTTTTCTCCGGACGGCACGGTTCCCTGACGCCAGGACGCCGGGTCAGCCTACTCACCTCGTGAACTGGACACATCAAGGATGGCTCGGCCCTCTCTTCCCTCCCCTAACCCTAGTTTTCCCTTAAAGAGCACTTTTCGCAGACCCCAGTACTGCATCGAAATCGGGCAAACAAGATATCACCGGAAAGCTGGTTCCGAGCACTTTCCAGTAGTGCTGTTTATTTTTCATATTTTACTATTTTTCTGCATTTATTTCTGTTTGAAGTCAGATGTACTTTTTATGCTTCCGAGCTCATAACTTTTTGCCACGATCTCCATTTTTCGCCTCGTTTGAAGCGTCGGAAAGGTATTGAGGAGCTCTAGGTTGCTGTCCATGCAATTTTTTTGTATCTGTCCCAAGTTTATCAATTAGTCCAGATTTTGCCCGATGGGTTGTTTGGCGATTACTTGGATGTTTTGGCAGTTGGGAGAGTGCATCTTGCATCTTTGCACTTCGTTTTCAATAATACATCATTCAATAATTGTTTGCTACTTCATAGATTCTAGAGTTGTTCCCGTTTGGAGTTTTCGAGTGTTCTGTGGCATCGGGTCTTTTGTTGCTCTATCATGATTCCTTGAGTCAATCAGTGACTCTCATCCGGTTTCAGTAGTATACAGAAGAATATTTCCTTTTGCCTATATCAAGTTCCAGTGTTACTCTACAGAGTTCTTCCAGTGCTTCTTTGCAGCATGTTATCTCATTGTAAGGGGGGTTTGTCCCACTGGGTTTTTCCTTCTCTTACTCATTCCTACATTTGTAAATGGGTACCTGATAAGGCCTAGTTGTCGGGACCCATCTTTTTTCTTTCATGCATCTTATTCTAGTGTTTTAGCTTCTTCCTAAGTTCATCTTAAGGGGGTGTTAGGAGTATTGTTATGCTTAATTAATTACATCACATTGATTAATTAATTAAGTCACTTATTCCTCTTTATTACTAAGCTTAAAATTAGCACAATAATATTAATTATTAAGTGTGCACACTAGGGTTTCATTTAGGGTTTCCCTTTTAGGGTTTCTTGATCTCCTTCATAAGGATTGATCACTTTTGTAATAATTGATTCTCTTAATGCATTTTTACTGAGAGGTTTTACAGAACATCTTCTTTGGTTCTGCATGTCTTTTGCATGTGACAGGTATTCATTTGCATGCAGGTGATCTTGGATTCTAACAAGAAGTAGTCGAAATGGCCTAGAGGAGAGGTCGACCAATTGATGATGTGAGTGACGAAGAGGTAGAAGAATAGGAAGAAAGGGAAAGATAAAATAAACCTAGCTTGGATCAGGGAGAAGAGAGGTCCATAAGAGCCCTAACTAGAGTAAATACTAAACCACATTTCAATCCACCGGATTATAGTGGTAAGTTAGATTTGGGTGAATTGCTTGATTGGATAATGGAGATGGAGAAGTATTTTGATTTTGAAGGTACTTCTAAAGACAAGATGATAAAATTTTCTTATAGAAAGTTGAAAAGACATGCATCCCTTTGGTAGGAACATTTGCAGATGGATAGGAAAAGAAGAGGAAAGGAGAAGATAAAATCGTGGGATTGGATGGTGAATAAGTTAAAGACAAAGTTTATGCCTGCAGACTATCAAATCGGTTTGTTCTAGAAGTTGCATAATTTGAAGCAGAAGGAGTCAAGTGTGACAAAGTATACTGAGGAGTTCTACAAGTTGAATATCAGATTGGGACATTTAGAGGATGAGATCAAACAAGTAGCCAGATATGTGAATGGCTTGAGGTCATCTATATAGGACAAGATCAATTTGATCAAGTTGCAGAGTGTGGAAGAGGTATATCAATGTGCCCTAAAAGTAGAAGAGAAGTTGAATAAAAGACATTAGCAGAGACAAAGAGGAAGAGGTGGAAGATTTCAGAGAGGAAGAACTTTTACTAGAGGAGGAAGAGGATCTTTTGTAGATCAGAATAAAGATAAGGAAGTCAGTAAGAACGATAATTTTATCGTAGAGATGATGGAAACTCTTACCACAGAGGAGGATATGGTGGTTACCGAAATGAGGGTTATAGAAAAGATGATAGAGGACAAGAGAAAAGAGTATTTAGTGGAACTTGTTTTAAGTGTGGTGGAGAAGGACATAGAGCATTTAAATGCAATCAGGGAGAGACAAGCAGAAAGACATAGAACAATAGAAGAATATCCTTTGTTGAGGAAGATCATGATGGATCATCTCATAAACCAAAAGAGGGATAAGTGTTGGTGAACATAAGAGTATTGTGTCAAAGTGAGATGGAGTAGGAACCATTGTAGAGAAAAAATTATTCTGGATCAGATGCAAGGTAGCTGGTATATGTTGTAGAGTGATTATTGATAGTGAAAGCTCTGAGAACCTAGTTTCTGAAGAAATGGTGACCAAATTGAAGCTAGAAATATTGAAACTCCTAAAGCCTTATCAGATAGCATGGATTCAAGATGAGCATAATATTTTGGTAAGTGAACAATGTTTGGTGAAATTGAAGATAGGAAATTATCATCATGAAGTTTTGTGTTATATCATGCCTATGGATGTATGCCATGTTTTGTTGGGAAGGTCTTAGCAGTATGATAGACAGGCTATTCATGATGGAAAGAAGAAAACATATACCATTGTTGCTAATGGGACGAAGTAGAATTTTTTTACCATTGGTTGATTTTCCTAAAGTTAAGGTTTGTACAAATACTAGAGTTTGTTTGGTTGATGGAAGGAGATTTTTGGATGGACTAAGACATGAGAACATGTGTTATTCCTTAGTTCCTAAGAAGGTTGAAGACTTGAATCTTGTAGAAGAACAAATAGAGGAGATAAAGGAGTTGCTAGAAAAATATGAAGAAATCATTTCAAATAATGTACCTGATGGATTGCCACCTATGAGGAGTATTAGTCATTGCATGGATCTAGTTTTCCTAATAAAGCAACACACTGGATGACACCGGAAAAGAATGAAGAGTTGAATAGACAAGTGCAAGATTTGTTGAGGAAGGGTTTGATTAGAGAAACCTTAAGCCCTTGTGTAGTACCTATTGTGCTAGCACCTAAGAAGGATGGAGAATGGAGGGTGTGTATAGACTCGAGAACCATGAACAAAATCATAGTGAAGTATAGATTTCCTTTGCCCTAGATGGATGACATTATGGATTGTTTGAGTGGAGCTAAATAATTTTCAAAGATAGATTTGAAGAGTAGATATCATCAAATCAGAATCAAAGAAGGGGATGAGTGGAAGACAACATTCAATACAAATGAAGGATTGTATGAGTGGTTGGTGATGCCTTTTGGACTAACAAATGCACTAAGTACTTTCATGAGGTTGATGAATGAGGTATTGAAAAAATTATTGGGTAAGTTTGTGATTGTCTATTTAGATGACATCTTGATTTTTCAGTAAGACTAGAGAAGAACATTTGTTGCATATAAGACAAATTTTGTAGAGGTTGAGAGAAGAGCAATTGTTGATAAACATTAAGGAAGTGTAGTTTCATGAAGGAAGAATTAGTATATCTTGGATTTTTGATATTCATGAATGGATTGCATATGGATCCTAAGAAGGTAAGAGAAATTTTTGAATGGCCTACACTAGAAAGCATTGGAGAGGTAAGATCATTTCATGGATTGGCTAGTTTCTACCAGAACTTCATTAGGAATTTCAGTTCTATTTGCATTCCTATGATAGAAACAATGAGAGGGGATAAGAAATGTTTTAGGTGGACATCTAGAGTAGACCGAAGTTTTGAGTTCTTAAAACAAAAATTTACTGAGCAACTTGTGTTGGCTTTACCATACTTTAATAAGGTACTTTAGGTAGACTGTGATGCAAGTGGGAATGCAATTGGAACAATTTTGAGTCAAGAAGGGAGACCAGTAGCTTATTTTAGTGAGAAATTGAATGATGCTAGGAGAAGGTATTAAGTGTATGACCAGGAGTTTTATGCCATAGTTCAAGCCTTGAAGAAGTGGAGACGTTACTGGTTTCCTAAGGAGTGTTTTTTGTATATAGATCATCAATCATTGCAGTACTTGAACAATCAAGGTAAGTTGAATTAGAGACACATGAGATGGGTGGAATTCTTGCAGAGTTATACTTTTTTTTAAACATAGGAGTGGAAAGTCAAATAGAGTTGTTGATGCTTTGAGTAGGAGAAATAATTTACTAGAAGAGATGAGAGTGGAGGTATTAGGCTTTGATGAATTGAAGAACTTGTATGAGGAAGACCTGGATTTTAAAGAACCTTGGAGAGCCTATAAAGAACCATTCTTGGAGGATAGGAGTCAGTGGTTGGATTATTTCATTCAAGAGGATATGTTGTTTAGAGGGAAGCAGTTGTGTATACCTTGGAATTCAATGAGGGATAGCTTGGTGAAAGAAAAAAATAGTGGAGGATTGGCAGGACACTTTGGAATTGATAAGACAATAGCATTGGTAAGTGAGAATTAATTTTGGCCACAGATTCATAAGGATGTTAGGAAATTTGTGTAGATTTGTAGATTTTTTCAAGTTTCAAAAGGGAGTAGTCAGAATGTTGGATTGTATAAGCCTTTGACAATTCCAGAGAAACCTTGGGAGGATATCAGCATGGATTTCAGACTTGGATTTTCGAAGGCATAGAGAGGTAATGATTCTATATTTGTGGTGGTGGATAGATTTTCTAAAATGGTGCATTTCATACCTTGTAAGAAGACAAAAAATGTAGTACATGTAGCAGACTTTTTTTTCAAGGAAGTGGTTAGATTGCATGGATTACCTAAGAGTATTGTTTTAGATAGAGATACAAAGTTTGTTGGTTACTTTTGGATGACACTTTGGAAGAAGTTAAAGATAGATTTAAAGTTTAGTTCTTTTCACCCACAAACTGATGGCCAGACAGAGGTAGTAAACAGGAGTTTGGGGAATTTGCTAAGATGTTTGGTTGGAGAGAAGACCGAAAGTTGGGATTTAGTCCTTGCACAAGTAGAGTTTTCTTACAATAATTTAGTGAATAGGAGTACCGGAAAGACACCTTTGGAGATTGTTACTAGAGTTCATCCTAGAGGTATAACAGAGTTGCGAGACATCATTAAGGAAGATAAGAGAAGTGAAAAAGCAGAAGAATTTGCAGAACATATGAAGAAAGTGCATACTCAAGTAAAGAAACAATTGGAAGATATGAACCGGAAGTATAAGGAGTGAACAGATGAAAAGAGGAGACATAAGGAGTTCAAAGTTGGAGATGAAGTGATGGTGTATTTGAGGAAGGAAATATTTCCAATTGGCACATACAATAAGCTCAAGATGAGGAAGTTTTCACCCTATAATATTTTGAAGAAATTTTATTTAGGAAATGCATATGAAGTAGAGTTACCAGATGGCATGGTTATATCACCTATATTCAACATTGCAGATCTACATTAGTACCATGAAGCAGAATTCAATGAAGATAATAAAGTGAGATTGGAAAAATAGTTTCCTAAACAAAAATCAAATGAGATTAAAGAGATTTTGGATATTAGAGATGGGAGGAAAACTCATGGAAGGCAATACAAAAAATATCTTGTGAAGTGGAAAGGTAGACCAGTGGAGGATTCTTCTTGGATTTCTCAGGCTAAGGTAGACTGTATTGGTTTTCCTTTAGCCACATCAAAGTGAGGGACTCACTTTTCAAATAACCTCGGATGTTTGATGTAAGAGCATCCTTGGTTCTTGGAAATCTTGCATCAACCAAAAATATTTTCATTTTAGTTTTTGTTCCTACTCAGTTCAAGTTGGTCGATTTGACATATTTGCTCACCAAACCCTATGGGTCTATGTTTTCATCAAGGACATGTAAATTTCCTTATTCCAAGATTTGATAATGATTGGATCTTTTTCTGACAAGTTATTGTTCTCAAATTAAGTGGAAATTTCTAGAACTAGGCCCAAAATAGTTTCAAACCTAACTAATTTTGTCTCTTGTGGATCCTTTCCATAACTTGCAGATCCTTGCAGTGTGCTAAATTTTTTTGTGGAGTTTCCCCGACCTTAATTATTGGTACACACTTTATTCTATGCACCTGCTAAGGAGAAATTCAAATTTTAGGCTGACCGATTTCATGTACATGTTACATTTTCCTTCATTGGAGATTGTAGTGATCTTTGGTTGACATGGAGGATTCTAGATCCCTGGATGTGATATAGAGCATTGTAATAGATCACTAGGAAGTAGTTAAGAAAGTTAGGAATGAATATTGGATTCGATAAGTAAGGTTTCAGCTCATATTAAGGAGCATATAGGAATATTAAATTTTGAGCATGTTGTATCAGGCCTATGAGCCGAATCTGTAAACTTGGATGTTGCCAGTTGATTGTAATTGAAATTTCTAATAATATGAATGTTTGAATCTGCATTTTCCTCCATATTTTGTGTGGCTTCTATTGTGCAACTCTTGTTGCATGGTCTAGACTTTTCTCTTTGAGGACCCTCCTACCATGACTACACCATTGCACCTCTTGAACAAGCCACATCAGTAAATTAAATGAAATTTCTGCCCCTTCTTTAACCATACCCAAGGCTTGAAAAAAATCCATGGCCCCCCCAAAACAAACCTCTGCCCTAGTGTGAACCAATAGGAGGATCCTCATCCTAAGAAACATCGAGATTAATCTTGGACTTTCCCTTATCCTTGGAAGCTAACTCATGAGAAAATTCATCCACATCAACAATGTTATTCACCTTACCAACAAGAGGGGTCCCACCCTCACCATCATAAACCAAGTTCAAATTCCCCAAATTCACCATCACACCACCCTAAATATCCTCGGAGGCCTTCAGAAGCTTATCCAACAAATCCTTAGAGCACAAACCCCGACTCTTAGCCTTCTTTCCACTACAAATCCCCTTCTCTACAACATCCTCATAGACCTCCTTAATTTTGTGCTTTACTCGCAGGAGGGAGGGTTTAGCCTTAGAAGTAGAGGGTTTCTTCCCACTAGTTGAGGGCATATAGTCTAGATCAGTGTTATACCCATTAGACCATGCTTCTAAATCCACCTCAAATTTTGTCCCCTCACTCTCAAGGACCTCCTCAACCTAACATTTCCCACTCCCCTTCCTCTTATTTTTTGAAATAGGGGAATGGGGGGCTTCAACAATACAATTTTCTTTAATAAAATCAACTACAAGCAACACCAAACCCTCATGCAGAAAAGGATTTCTAGGATTATTCCTAAAATTCGCAATTCCCTCCTCTAGAGAAAGAAAAAAATAAAACAGGAAGGAAATGAGCTTACGTGTCAAAAATGGTTTAGCATAGCAAAGTGGTGACCATACAGTGTTGGGTATCTTTCATCCGGGGTGGAGTATCACATTAATTCCATAGCCACATCCTACTAGATAGGTTTAATCTTAGACCTAGCATACCCGCCACAATCCAGTTTAACCATTTTAGCATGCTCTTTGTCCTAAAGAATTTTTTTCCTAGCCAAATACGAGAGGTTCTTATCTCTATAGAACTTCCTTCCTTCCATTGACATCCCAATCACTTCTACAATGAAATATTCATTAATCGTGGTATCCCTACCAAACATGCTTAGAACACGGCAATGTCAAGCATCAACAAAGTCTTTGGAGACACTAGACTTAAATCCATGCAACCTTTCCATAAAAGGGGTCACCCCCCTTCTATAGGACAGCCCACACATTAGCATTAGCCTTGAAGTCGTCACACGAAATCAGTTCCATTCTGCACCTATCCCCACCCATCATCAAAAACTTTATAATTGCATAGAGAAACCACACACAAATGCGAATAAACAATAAGGCAAGAGGAAAATGAACACCCAGAAAGTGTGTGTGTCTACTAGGTATGGTACTATAAAAAATAATGGAAAGGAGGCTCATCCAACTCAGATTTGAATTCCCACAAATTCCAATAATCATCACCTGCACGAAGTTTCTAATCAGCCAACTATATCCATGATAACCACGCATGCCTTAAGTCGAGGAGATGAAAAATACCAACGTAATAAGATGTCATTATGGAGTAGATTAATTAACTGAAAGGGCAGGACATCATTCACCTCCCAATGCCTTGCAAACGTCACCCCAAGATTCGCCACCCAATCAGCCACCTGATTTTCCTCTCTAAAAGCGTGAGAAATATATATTTCATCAAAATCTTGAATCAAAGCAAGGGCATCCAAAATAAAAATTTTAATCGTCCATGATGGGGGAGAACCCTTCCTAAGACATTTAACAATATTAAGGGAGTCCCCTTTGATCCATAGCTTTGAGATCCCCTTGTCTCTAGCCAACTTTATGATATGGTAGGTTGCAATAGCAATTCTTGTATATTGTTTATTATCATGAGCTTGAATGGTTTTTGTTAGTTTTTGGTCTAATGAATGGTTTATATACTTTCACATATATGTAACATTAATGCATGTCATATTAATGATTATATATAAAAAAATAATATATATAGCATCAAAAGTAATGATATATAATGTGCTTCACATTTGTATAATTCCATAATCCTATTCTAATACTCTCAATTGTTTTGACTATGAATCAAATGTAAAGTAAAAATATTTGAAATTCTTATGTTTTTGTAAACTTGTGAATATTTTATTATTGTTATCACTGTAATTAAATTTCATAAATATAACTATAAGAACCTTATATTGTAAATGAATAAGGTGGTCATCTTAGATAAAATTGGTGTTAAATTATTTTTTAACTCCTAATTTATAATGTAAGAAAATATTAGAAATTTAATGATAAAAAATGGTCTCATGAGGATAACTAATTTGTTCAAGTTAAAATTAATAAATAAGTACATGTGTAAATTACTAAAACAACAATAGTCCATGTAAAATATTGAAATTAATAATGTCCATGAAACAATATATAAAGTCCATGAAAATAATGAAACATATATAGAGTCCATGGAATGTACTAAAACATATATATCTAACTCATATCATCCTTGTGATCAAGAGACCTCTTCAATCCACATGGACTAGGATGATCTAAATTAGTCTGTACAAGAGAAAGAAACTTGAAATTAGATTTAAAATGTTTTAAAATGATTTAATTCAATTTAATTTATAAAATCATAAAAATTACCATATGAGGTTGCTCATCTCCTCTGATGACTTGTTATGCATGCTCTGCTATAAGACCTGTCTCATGCTATAGAAGAAAAATAATTTAACACATGAACATATATTCAATTAAAAATTACTTTAAGTCATTCACAATGTATAATATAATTGACTTAAAATATAATCAAAATTTAATTATTGTATGAGGTTTCTCATCTCCTCTGTCATCCTGCTTTGCATGCATTGTTGTAGGTATATGGCATCATCAAGACAAAAGTGTCACTAACAAGGTTCTACAAGGTCAAATAAAGCACATGTGTATAAATTAGGTCAAAACATATATTCACTTATGTATCCAATTTTTGTTTTAATCTATTTAAAAGACCTACAAATTATGCACACATAGAAATAATTTAAACAACCTAAAATACAATGGACCCCTAAAATTGGCTTGGATCAACCGAGTGTGCAATACCCATCCTCATGGTTGTGTCAACCTACATGGACATATATTTTTAATATAAGTACATGCACATTTCATATAATGAATTCAAAATAAAAAAATTATAAGTATATTTTTTCTAAAATAGTATGCATACAAGTGGCTCATGCAAGATGCCTGGTAATGGTGGAGCACTTGACACACCTTTTGGTGGATCCGACGTGGAAGTTGGATGACTTCCCTGAACTAGCATAAATATTTGACACATGTTCAAGACTGAATTACAAATTAAAATCAAGTTAAATTTATTTAATATATATTTAAAAAATCAATCAAAATATCCCAAATGGCTGGCCAAATTGCACAAGTGTTGATGCCAAACAAAATCAATCAAAAGATGATGTCCCTGTGGCCATCATCTACACCAAATAATTTGATTGTTAAAATATTACAATTTATTTAAATATGTTCATTAAAAACATGTGCTTAATTTTTTTTATAAATTCAACATATGCATATATATATACCTATGTCAGATGATTTGTAGGGTGATCATCAAGACATAGAAAATTTAAAAATGAACTAATATCATCAAATGCTCTACATGCAGATAAAGTGGATGCAACCTAATCAAGTCCATAACATAATTGATTAAAACTCATACACAAATCAAGTGTTGATGCAGATGGAGTGGTACTAGGACTATCTCCACCATTAGCCCCTCCATGGTCTCACCCACTAACCTCTGTTGCCATCTCAAAAAAATTCTCACTGAGGTTAGCCAAGAGTGCACTCAATTCTCCTAGTGCGGATACCACCACATGATGTTGGATGGGTGCGGGAATGGAAAAAGGAGGGTCAAAAAGTGGTTGAGTAGGCATGGGTCATTGGGAATCAACCCATACCCCTAACCTATATTGTGGAATGTCACCACCAACACCCTAGAATGATTTAAAATTAAAATAATTGGGTTTCTTACCCAACAAAATGCATATAATTTTCTCAAAAAATAGAGAGGAACCTCACAATTAGCATGTGATGGATGATCAAATACCATCCACCACTGATCCAAAAAATTGGTGGCCATTTGTGGATTTCTACACCACCTAATTGATACTCTTTTTTTGTTTGTAGGAATTCGTTGATTAATGATGGGGTCGATAAAATATGGAGATAAATGGGATTTTGTGATTTTAAGGTCAAGGATTTCCCTGTAGGAGAGTCCATCAGAATAAATATGTCACCTCTCCTCTCTCTGTACTTGATAATTGTCTAAGTCCACATTAATGGACTTGACAACATCTACAGTGTTTTGCATTGAAGATGCAAAATGCATACTGGTGGGGTGACCTGAATACTTCATTTTGAATTACATTAATTTTTTTCTTCAATGGATCTAATGTTGTCATTGATTTGAGGTCACAATAAAGCCTCATCAAATCTTTTGGGTGGACGTGGGGGGTTTTGAGGTGGAGTGGGTGGAGGTGGAGGGTGTTGAGGTGAAGGGGGTGGAGGTGGGGAATTGAGAAAATCCTTAATATCAAAGTTATCCATGATATAAAAGTGAGCCTACAAATATATAAACAAGTACAAAATTAAGTTTCAAGAATCTATATATAAATTATAAATAAACATATTAAAAACTATATATTATACATGTTGAGATATTACAAGAAATACATACATATGCATACATCATTCAACTTGAGCATACATAAAAATTCAAAAATTTAGTTGATCTAACTATGTAATTTCAATACATGTACATACTAAAAAATAAACTAAAAACATACACAAAAAATCTAAATTTCTAGGTAAATTTAATCATTTTAAGCCATTTTCTTAGAAACCCACATAATTCATTATATAAATGACCTAATGATACAAATGAAAAACTATGTAAGGCTCATTATGTCTAAGGCATGTAAAATTTTGTGGCTTAATGTAATTTAAAGTGTTTACAAGGAATAATGAAGTTTCCCCTTAAATCCTATTTCTTAAATCCCCTTAATCCTCATGTCCTCTTTCCTAGGTCCATAAACCATGCTAATGGAGTGATTTTTTCCTAAGTTGACTAGGTTTAATATATAGATCTTTAATAAGTTTGTAAAAATTTCAAGCATCTAACATAATACAAATTGATCAAAATTTGAATGATCAATTTGACTATTATTAGTGGCTTAAGGGGATTAATGAGTAGATTTCAAGTTGTACCATCTACATCCTCTTAGGATGGGCCTTAGGAAATTTTCTTAAATCCTCTTAATCCCTGTCATATTTCCTAGGTTTATAAACCATGCTAATGGAATGATTTTCTCCTAAGACATATTCTTAAATCCTCATAATCTATGGCATGAAGAGGCTACATTTATATGGATCCATGTATAAGGGGAAAATAATTATATGGTTCCATGTGTAAGGATAAAATGTCAAATTTATTATTTTTTATTTTACACTCCATCATCAATGTTAGTGTAAAAATTAACACCCCTCAACCATCTTCATAATGCTCATATTAGATGATAAAACTATGACTATATAAAACTATGCTTGTGGTTATGATGATAAAAAAAATATTTTATGGTTTTTAGATGGATAATGATTTCATATAAAATATTTATGTGAAATTTCACTCATACCAATTGATGAAATAAAAGTTACTATACATACTTGGTGTATATTGTGAATAATGTGGACTATGTTGGTGTAGCCCTCTTATGTGACCTAAGTGTGTAAAGAGAAAATGTGGTATGAGATTGCGCTATGAATTTAATGATCATCCCTTGAGAATAAGATGTGGTTTTTCTACCTTTGAAAAAAAAAAATTGTTAATGTGATGTGAAATCTAGTTTTGTAGCCATATTTTGATGAACTATTGTTCTAAGTTAATTATTGGTTGTTTCAACCCCTACCAATAATTAATTGATAATGCACTTTTCATTTTACATATCCTATTTTTTAAAATCTGTTTAGGAGGCAATTAATAACATATGATGGCATCCTATTGTTACTGAATAACTATAAACTTGCCCTTTTGATGAGATATTAGTGATTATTATTAATACTTGTGTATAGATTCTTATTGATAAATTTAATAGAGAGATTTGAAAAAAAAAATTGATACTTATTCCTTAATCTCTATAGTCATAAAAAATATTCTAAATGATTCTCTAGTTACATGCACTACCAAATTTAAAGCCTCCTTATTATCCTTTTAAATTCCTACTTAAGTTTCTCAATTCTTTCCCTATACTCTAGCATACCTTGCCACATAGATGTCCTTCAATGCTATTGATTTTATCCTTTATTTTTATTCCCCCCCTAATCTACCTATTCATATCTAGAATCATTCCCATATCTAAAGCATTCCTTCATCTACCTCCTTAAGTGATTGACCATAATTAAGGGTTTGATTTCCATTAAAATGTAAAATTTCACATTTATCCTATTACTCTCAATGAAATGCCATTTTATCAATTATTTTGAGCTATTGAGGCTTAAAAATAATAATATATATTAGAATGGATTAATTCTACAAACTCATTCGGATTCTCCAAACTCTCAAGGTCCTCACAAGTATGAGAATTAAAATTATCGATTGGGTGGTAGGGATTAGACACACTTGGGAAGATATCTATGAGATAAATTATATGATGAGAATTAAATTTATAGATATTCCCTAAGAAACTCTTTAAACATGAAATTATTTGATGACAAAAGACATAGATTAAGGTTAGTCTTTCTTACTTACCTCATGCTCATTCCTTTTTTTTTCCCATAAATCTCTCAAATCAAATTGAATTTTGCAAAGAGAATAGCTATATTTTGAATTTCCGCTCTTAGTCAAAGTTGTTAATATCTAGTATTATTTTGTTGGTTTTTGCATATTTAGGATGAATTTTTTCTTATCTATTAATTACAATTATAGATAGAAATATTCAAGTCTAAAATGATATGGTTCCTAGAGTGGATACAAATTTTATAAATACATTATAGTTTCTCATTTAGGATGAAATTTGGTTAGTCATGGATTGACATTTTATTCCTATAATTCCAATTGAACCACATGGATATATTGCATTAATGACATGTAATAAAATATCTCACATGAACATTATATATAAATTTCTAGGTAAATTTAATCCCCTTAAGCCATTTGAGGAGGATAACCTCAATGAAAAATCATACTTTAGGAGGGAGTATTGGATGCTTCATTATCAATATGATCATGCTAACATATTCTAAAATCATGGTTTCTATCAATTTTATTTTTCTATCTTGGATCTAATGTGTGATCCTAATGATATGGACTAGGTATGGGTCAGTGCAAGATCATGGGGGTCCAAACTAGGCCCTTAAGTGAAAAATTTGAATAAGTTATTAACGTAATTTGAAAATATATGTAAGAACAAAATTTGTAGAAAATTGAATGTAGTTTCTAAGATACTATTCCCTTTTTGGAAAAAAGTAAATCTATTTGGTGAAAATTTAAAATTTCAATGCAGTAGTACTAAACTTTCAGGAAAAAATAAAAAGCAAGTGTATTTCTGACCAACCTAAGTACAAGAAGAAAAAAAATATTTTTTTTTGAAATTTTCAATATAAGTAGAGGACACATGTCTGAATGTGTCACATAATTTGGTAATTTTTTTGCAAGTAAATAATTAGTTATGAATTTTTTATTTTTTATTTTTAAATATTAGAACGTGTTTGTCTAACCACCATAACTTGGTCAAAAATTTATGAAATTCATTTTTTCTTTTATAAATCCTATAGTATGGGAAGCATAAAATGTGACACATCTTTTAGATTCAAAAAATGTGAAATCATTTAAGAATTATAATTTTTTTTCAATCAGCCTATCAATCAAGACTTTAGTTAGAACGTATGTAGAAAATTAATAATAATTATCTATTTAATTCCAAATAAGGCATATCTTATATTTTTGGAAAGCTGAAATTTTTCTTAATAAACCCTTTTAATTTCATCGAATTTATATTAAAAAAAGGTCATCAACCAATTTTTTGTCATATTGCCACTTTTTGGACCCCCGTGATCTTGCACTCACTCGTATATGTAGGGAACAATAAGATTATGAAAATGTATGATTTTAATTTTATATTTTAAAGTGAAATAAAGTAATTAGTCTATAGGTTTGACTTATTTCTATCTTATTCATAATTCAACATATCCAGAAACCTCATAGGGATTACGATTATAAAAAGGAATGTATATTAGCACTTACACCTAAAGGAGGTTGAAGGATTACGTTGATAGAAAACTATATGTATGTTAATATTTTAGAGAGTAGGTTTTTATGCATGGGTACATATGGATGCCATGTGTTGCAAATTCTAGTTGTATGTGGCTAGATTAAATAATTGATAATAAGTGCTAAATAATGGAATGAAATAAACTTATACAAATATAGGTTTTTTTTCAAATAAATTAAGTATTATCTAATTTTGAAATATTTGCATACAGATTTAAAACATAAAGAAATACAAATAAAAGAATAAATTTGTCATCAAATTGACAAAAAACATTGGAAATGGGAATAGTTCTATGTTCCCATCCAGTTGGAAAATTAATATTTATCTGGCTTTTACGTGATAAATGAGATTTTGGAGGCTTTCACCTACTTTTACTATTAAATGGCAATCAGTGTTCCATTAAATGGTAACAAAAATTATTTTTTGATGACTTGACAGTGGTTTATAGGCGTGATTGAATCACAGTTTAGGGTTCATATTTTTGTTTGAAGGTTAAATATTTTTGTTTTTATTTAGTTTAGGGCTATTTTTTTGTGTGTAGGGTAATTGTTTTAGTTTCAACTGAATGTAGGGTTTATATGTTTTGCAAGAAGATTCAAACCAAATATAAAAAATCTAATTTACAAAATAAACCTAAATAAAAATAACAAAATACCAAAAAATGAAAAAAAAGAAAAGAAAAATAACTCACCTGGATTGTTTGATAACTTCATAAATCAATCTCTCAGACTCAGGATCTTGTTTTTTCTGCTCTGGTCAATGGTGAAAATGAGCTCACTAGCCATTTAAAAAAATATATATATACTTTTACGGAATGTGATCTCATTTATTACAAAATGAGATCCCATTTTGTATTAAATAGAATCTCATTTTGTGGTAAACAAGATCCTATTTTGTGATCCTTGGCTCAGGATCCTACCATGAAATGGGACCTTGTTTTAAATTTAGGCTCAGGATCTCAAATCATAATAGGATCCCACTTTCCAAATAATGAGATCCCATTTTGTTTTGCCTAATTTTGGGTTTTTGGCTAACTATCAAACTTCCACAAGAAGTGGACTCGTCTTCTTTCTTTTACCTAATAGTAAGGGAGAGGTAGTGAGGGAAACAAAGGTGATCTAGAGAGGTGTAGAGAGAGAGTGGAAGAGAGATGGAGGGGGAGGATAGATAAAGATAAGTAGAGAGGGAAGGATATGTAGAGAGAGAGGTTAGAGGGAGGGAGAGGTGTAGAGAGGGGGAGAGATAGAGAGAAGTAGAGAGGGAATGAGGGAGGGAGAGAGAGGTGGGGAGAGAAAGAGGTGAGATATAGAGGTGTAGAAAGAGTGGTAGGGAATGATGGATGGATAGGTAGCTATAGAGAGGGATTGGGGATATTGAGAGAGGTAGATAGGGAAGGAGAGATGGAGGGAGAGGTATGGAGGGATAGGGAGGGAGATGAGAGAGAGGTGATACAGAGAGAAATAAAGAGAGACAGTGGTGGATTGTGATAGAGGAAGAGGTAGGTATATAGAGAGTGAAGAAGGGAGGGAGGGAGCGATAGTTAGAGAGATAGGTGAGATAGAGATAAGTAGAGAGGGAAGGAGAGAGAGGTAGAAGGAGAGGGAGAGGAGATTTTTTGGTGTGAATATATGTCTTGTACCTAGCTAATTCACTCACTAGGTAATTAGGGGACATATTCACATGTTAATTTTACTTAGGATATAAGATTCCTTCTATAAGTCCTAGTTGGATTTTCTAGAACTTATCTTATCTAGCTAGTATTGCTCAATTCCTAGGTAGTTAGTTTGTTGGTTGTCTCATGTAATAGGATTAAGACACTTGTCATGATCTTTTCTAATCCTATCTCACTATCTTTCCTTTATAATCAAGGAATCTCATGTACATTTGCATTGAATCAATTAAAGCTTATTCAAGCATATTAAACCATCATTCAATCTTGCATTGTTGAAGCAAGATTTCTTGCCACTCTCTCTCTTGTGGAAGTGGTTTTCATCTAGCAACTATTCTTGGGGGTGTTGGGGAGTCACTATTTACTCCCACATAGAGTAATCATTTTATCATAACTTTCACATGTGGAGGCAAAATTTTTGAAATAAGATATAGTCGGAAAGCTAAGAAGCTCAGTTTTCTAGTGGTGAAGTTATTTTTCAGAAATTTTGCTGCTTGGTGCCAATTTTAGTTTTTTAAATTCAGGTCATCATTTTTGGCTCCCGAGCTCATAACTTCTTTCCATAATCTCTAATTTTCATGATTCTTGCGGCATTGGAAAGGTATTGAGGAGCTCTATCTAGCCATCCATGCACTTTTCTATTTTTGTCCCAACTATTTTGTGATTTCAAATTTTTCCCATTGGGTCTATTGAAGGGTACTTGGATATTTTAGTAGTTGGGAAATTTTTGTTTTCATCATTTTACTTCATTTCAACTATATTGTATTTGTTGATCTCATATTGTATCATTTGAGAAGTGTATCATCATTGTAATCATGGGTTATTCAACTCATCCTTTTGTGATAGTTATGACTAGGGATAATTATGAGTCATGAAAAAAAAGGAATCATAACACATTGTAAGTGGCTAAAATTTTTTCCACAAGGTGATCCCACAATACTGGTTTACAATTTTTGGCCAAACTGGACACTGAAATCATTTTTTCTAACTAAATCTTCACTTTCGAGCACCTATAACGGCTAAACCACGAGGAATTTGAAGATGATGCAAACTAGAGTTTTGTGACATTTTGTCTGTAGATTCTATATTTTTTTTTTTCAATTTTTTTGGAATTATATTGCACTTCTTTTTCCATCTCCCTTGAAAACTAGTTTTTTTCATAAAACAACATTTTTAAGAAGTGACACTCATCGTATAACGCACAACTTTTTTTCCATGAAGGATAAAATTCTAATTCTTTCAAATTTAGATTTTTAACTCTGATATCTAGTGCTTCCACTTGGTTAGATAGTTTTTATTGAATATTTTTTCCTTAATAAATTTTTGAAGTCAAAACCAATTACAATTAGGACATAGGAAGACCGTATAATGTGTAACTTTTTTGTATGTATCGAAATTCAATTTTTGTTGGATCAAGGACTTCAATATCTGGTGCACTCATATTTTTCAAAAAAAAATTGATAATATGCTATTTTTCCACATGTGCAGAATAGAGAGCTTGATTTTCAATGAAAAACCTATTTTTAATAAAACTAAAAAAAATACATAATAATTTAACCAAAACATATTAAAATTATATTTGTTGGATAGCTCATTCTGAGGACTACCTGATTCCAGTTGGGTATGTGAAGTCTCTTCCATTTTCATCTTCAACCTAAGCTCTGAAGTGCAAAAATTATTTATTTTTTTTGTGACAAAGAGCAGGAATGAGGGAAAAGAGGGGTTCGCTCGAACCAGGGGGGTTCGAGCGAACCCTGGTTTGGGGGTTCACTTGAACCCCCTTTCAAAAATGGGTTTACATTTGTTTTTTGGTGGGATGCATTAAATGGGTTCACTCAAACCTAGGTTCCAGCAAACCTTCTTTTGGTTCGTTTGAACCAATGAGTTCATTCAAACCCCAAAATGAAATTTTTTGGCATGGGATCATTTTTTGCAAGTTTTCATTCCTGATTCAAATTGTAAACCACTTTTGTGGGTTTACCCCACATCTTTATGGACTCATTCCTGAACCAAACACAACATATAGGAAATCAGTTTGGGGTAAGAAGAATGATCATACCATAGGATTGATTGGTTCTAGTTTAAATGCAAGCATCTTCAATGAGACCTATCATAAGGTATTCTCTGACATGTCATGCCCACACACAGTTTGGACCAAAGTTTGGGATATTTTTGGAGATCCACACACCTCCATTCCTAGATGATCTTGCTTAAAATTGCCTCATTCCACTTGATGACGTTGACAACATACCCTATGATGATGACACCTTAGAGGAGTTTGAATATGATGTAGATCTTGAGCACCTTGATGATCCAGAGACTTCTCCTACATCTCCTAATTCTCTAGTTGAGATCACAATCATCTTTTTGTTGTTGATTCATTGAGTACTTCCAATGATTCATTGCAAGAAGTATGTTCTAGTCTTCCTAATTGGGATTCCTATTTGACAGACATTGCTTCTTTGTTTGTGGAGTATCACATTTCAAATTTGGAGGACCAATTTGAGGGGTTATCTCTCCTATTTGATGATAGTCATGGATCAACTATTATCACTTCATGTTTGTCTTTGGAGCTTGTTCAAGTTTAGTTTCCACTTGTTCCTGGTTTGTCACAGTTTGTTGTGGTTGGGAATGTACCTGATTGGATTGCGGCATCATCATCGTCATCATCTACAAACTTGGAAACACATGAGCAGATTTCAGAGACACAATCTTCATCTTTTGTTTCCAAGCATTCTTCATCAACATTGTAGCTTCTTCATTATGGGTGGGATATCTTATCTCTCTATTACCCTTTTATGGGGGGTTCATTGATTGTATATACATGATGGATGTAGTCCTTGAGGGGTATCATTGATTCCATACATCATGTTTGTTTTGTTTTTTTTTTCTCTCTTTTGGAGAGTTTTTCCCCACTGGGTTTTCTCATTTACTCCACTTGTGAGAGATTTTTTCTCATTTTCATTTTCTTTGTAAATGGGTACCTAACATGGCCTAGTAGCTGGGACCCATACTCATAGTCTTTGCATAGTTTGCATAATAATCTTCTCCCTAAGTTGCACTTAAGGGGGGTGTTTGTGTTAATATATGTCGTGTACCTAGCTAATTCATTCACTAGGTAATTAGGGTACATATTCACATGTTAATTTTAATTAGGATATAAGATTCTTTTTAGAAGTCTTAGTTGGATTTTTTAGAACTTATCTTATCTAGCTAGTATTGCTTGATTCCTAGGTAGCTAGTTTTTTGGTTGTCTCATGTAATAGGATTAAGACACTTGTCATGATGTTGTCTAATCCTATCTCACTACCTTGCCTTTATAAGTAAGGAATCTCATGTACATTTGCATTGAATCAATTGAAGCTTATTCAAGCATATTCAACCATCATTCAACCTTGCATTATTGAAGAAAGCTTTCTTGCCATTCTCTCTCTTTTGGATGTGGTTTTGGTCTAGCAACTATTTCTAGGGGTGTTGGGGAGTCACCATTTACTCCCATACACTAGTACACAAACAACAATATATGACTAAATAAACTACTAAAAATTGTATATAAATGACTAAGTTTAGTCACGTGACTATTAGTGGTTTATTTGTAATCATTTATAACACCACCAAATTTATGACTAAACTATTTTAGTCATTTATTTAGTCATTGATTTAGTCATTGATTTATTCATTGATTTGGTCATTGATTTATTCATTGATTTGGTCATTGATTTAGTCATTTATTTATTCATTTATTTAGTCATTTATTTGGTCATATATTTAGTCATTAATTTTAATCATGTGACTATTTTAGTGGTTTATTTGTAGTCATTTATAACACCACCAAATTTATGACTAAACTATTTTAGTCATTGATTTTTAGTCATTGATTTGGTCATTAATTGGTCATTGATTTGTTCATTGATTTAGTCATTGATTTAGTCGTTAATTTAGTCATTTATTTAGTCATGGTAGTAATTTATTTAGTCATTAATTTAGTCATATATTTAGTCATTAATTTAGTCATTGATTGTTGTTAAGTTCTGGTCATTTATTTAGTCATTACTTTAGTCATATATTTAGTCATTACAAATCAAATCTAACTTAATTAATCCTCACAAATTAATGCATATAAACTTCAAGTATCATAGATATTCAAATGTTGAAGAAGCACCATGAAATGAAGAATAGAATTCTTGAAACAATATGATTGATCAGACACAAACACAAATAGATTACAAATCAAGAGGAGCCACAACACAGTATTTATGAGTGGAGAAAAAACCACTCTAAAAATTTACTTTATTAAGCCTCAATGGTAAATCAAAATCTCATTGGTTACATTCAATGTCTCAGTGACACTGTACAACTTATAGACACTATATAAAACAAAATACTCTTATTTTCATATACTTATATTGTTTTCTCCTACCTTAATTGTGGCCCTTTTGGAAGGGAAGCAACCTCCTATAGGGGCTCGACCCATTTAATCTCCTTGAAAATCCACATCTTTCTTGTCACTATTGGTTCCTGCTCCTCCAAACTCTTCCTCATTGGTATTCACCTTTTACTTTTCCAATTTGAAGTTGCAGCCTGAAAATAAGGTTTCAAAATTTGCACATCAAAAGCATATTTGGAAGTAGATTTTTATCAGATATTGTAGTTGCAAGTTCCACTAATGATAATAAAGATAAATAGTTTTACCTTTCTACATAAACTAATGCAATTCTAATAAATTTTAGAGGATCGACAATGCTAGCCTTTATCATATCAACATACTCAACTGCAAGTTGCAATAGAAAATTAAACTTATTAATTAGACTCAACATCTAAGAAAGAAAAAGAAACTTCAAACATTACAATTTAGTTTCCTCATAGTTTTCCTCTAGCATATCTGGAATCTCTTTAGATTTTCCATCCAGCTATCATCACTCCCATACAAGTAGAATTGTGTATGTCTATCAAGCTATCATATTTCCCATAGAGTTAGAGCTAAATTCATTTAGAAATATTTTCTTGTTGAGCAATCCAATTCCCCTAGCAAGCCTAACATATAGAAAACCTCCCTTACATTCAAAAATTTACTCAAGGATGTCATTTTTAGTCTCAAAAATCAAAATAACTTTATCATTCATTTGTCAAAACTACATAGTTAATAGAAATAAAATTCAATGGAAAAAGCATGAGGAAAATTAATCTACCTCTATATTATTAGGGGTGATCAAATATTGCTTAAATCTACAATCAGAAACCCTCCTATGAGATACAACCAATCCTATCAGATTAAAAAAAAGAACTAAAACCTTCTTGAGAATCACAACAACAATACTTGAAATCAATCAATGGCTGAATGTAATTTTGTCTGAACATGTAGTAATCAAAAGGCTCCCATATTGCTCTATGATAATTAGAAAATGTGAAAGGATCCTGAAATAAAGGAAGAAATAGTTTGCAAATTTGCATTTCCAATAGTGTAATGTGTTAATTGTTTTTCTTTACATCATTTAGGAACTAAAGCATAAAAAAATGCATAGAGAGGATTTGAAGCAGCAAACCTCAAACTGTAACAAAATCCGGTCAAAATTTGTTGCCATGTTTGAAAGGACTATTTATTTTGCATTGGGATTCCCACTCTCAAAAACTTGACAAAGGAAATCCAGTTACATGACCATCAGAAAGATACAAAATTATCACATTAAAGAGAGGAAACAACAAACACTCTGTTAAAATTTCATTCCTGCCTCAAAATCTACTGCTTTGCAAGAAAGAAAAGCATTTCAAGAAATTCCAAAGTAATACTTTTGTATTTTTTTATTAAAAATCAATATAAAGACCTTTGTTTTGTTGTCTTATAGGAATTTTTTAACTGGGAATGAAACTATTTCAACATTTAGAAAACCACGTTTGACAGGTATACAAGGTATTGGAAATGCAAACTTACAAACTATTTGCAAAAATGCTTTTACATTTTAAGATAGAGAAATTTCATTTTGTGGACTTGCTTTAGTGGAAAAGACAAAGCAGAGTTGATGACCATCACCAGCCAGGCATGTTTCTTCAAGAAGGTTTAGAAGGTTGGTTTTTTCCCCTATTCAAGGGTAAAATCTATTACTAGGTCACTGACAACATTGTTTCAACTCCAACATCCAAACCAAGTTGGGATTCTTGTTGTATATGTAATAAATGAATAGAAAATTAATGTAAATGTAGGTTAGTGATATTGTAGCAGATTCTAGAAACATATATTGTGTTTACTTGGTCACTGTATCATTTATTTAGTTCAAACACTTCATATCTACTCATTACATTGTCTCATTATCCACCTGTACAAGTCTAAAATACATTTTCTAAGTATTTTTATTGCTGCCATTATTGTGCTATGTAGAAAGTGAATTGGATGTCAGTATATATATTCCTTTGTTCATATGTGTGTGTGTGTATAGTTTCCTTTGTTCATATATTGTTGATATGAAATAGAAATATAAAATCTTATCTCTTTCTTTTGAGATTCATTTGGAAATCAATTACTAAAGTGTAATTTTGTAACAAGAAAAGGTGTTTTGTAAAAGAATCCTTTAAAACTAAGAGTAAAAGAAATTGATAAAAGATGTAATGTTAAGAAACAAATGATTCAACTAGGATTCAAGTAAAAAAACCTTAAATACAAAGTAAAACATTATACATAACTCATACAGAATAGGCCCTAGAAGCCAAAATGTAGCAGTGGGAAATACATTTAAGAAAAGATTCTATGGAATAAATGATAACCTTCACCTTATTCAATAAAAAAACTATAAAATAAGTAGCCAGCAAGTAACCTACTCTGTAGATTTACCATTACTCTGGTATTGATATTTTCTTATATAAATTTTGGGAATTTCTTTATTATTGTGAATTTTTTAATAAGAATTCTCTATTTTTACTTGCATAATATATTGAATATAAATTTTTCCCATAGTCCATAATAAATGTCATGCAAATAAGTTTTCTGGCACTATCTTCAACCAACCATATAAAACAACACTTTCCCACATCTCAACTCCACATTTTTTGGAATATATCTAATATAAGGGTTATCTGTAGCTTCAAATTTATTGTATTTTTGTTATCTAAAATAGCCTTTACCTTTATCTCCATACCTTTGTGCATAGTACCAGAATTTACCCTTCTAATAACTATTTGTCCTTAGTGTTCATCAAAATCCAAATTTGTTGCCTACAAATTTCAACCACATTTGTTGATAGGTTATAAATTTGTTACTTCATTCATAAGAAATAACCTTGCCAACCATTGTAAAGCACTAAGGAGGACATCTAATATAAATCTCTGCCTGTTCCAAAATGGAAGCTTTGGAACAGGGTATGGCAATCCATCAAAGCATAATAGAAGGGGGATTTTCGTCTAATATTATAGTTGGAAATGCTTTGGTTGACATGTATGCAAAATGTGGAAGCATAGAGAAAGCATGTGAAATTTTTGACAGAATTCCTCGAAGAGATGTCATCTCTTGGACTGCAATTATTGTTGGATATGCACAAAATGGATTTGTTGAAAACACTTTAGAAACTTTCAAGCAAATGCAATTGGCGGGTATAAAGAAAATTCCACAACCTTTTCCAGCATCTTTACTACCTATGCCAAAATGGGGGCTTTGGAACAGATTATGAACATCCATCAAAGCATAACTAATAGAGGAATTATGTTAGATGTTGTAGTTGTAACTGCCCTAGTAGACATGTATGCAAAATGTGGAAGCATAGACAAGGCATGTGAATTTTTTCACAAAATTCCTAAAAGAGATGCCATCTCATGGAATACAATGATTGTGGGATATGCACAAAATGGATTTGTTGAAAAGGCTTTAGAAGCTTTCAAGAAAATGAAATTAGCAAGTGTGAAGCCAAATTCCACAACCTATGCCAGCATCCTACCTGCCTATGCCAAAATGGGAGCTTTGGAGCAGGGTATGAACATCCATCAGAGCATAATGGATGGAGGATTTTTGTCAAATATTATGGTTGGAAATGCTATGTTAGAAATTTATGCAAAATGTGGAAATGTACAGAAGGCATTTGAACTCTTTGATGGAATGCCTCGAAGAGATGTCATCTCACGGAATGCAATAATTGCAGGATATGAACAAAATGGATTTTGCAAGGATGCTCTCAAAATATTTGAATTAATGAAGCACTCTAAAACATATCCTAACATTGTAAGCTTTATTTGTATTCTTTGTGCATGCAGCCATAGAGGTCTAGTGGATGAGGTTTGTACATACTTCAATCACATGAGTAAGTAGTATTTCATTACACCTACAGTTGATCATTATGTGTGCATGGTTGACCTTCTTGCCTGTGTTGGCTATCTCGAGGACACTCTAAACTATATCATTAAGATGCCAGTTAAACATGTGGTGGTTGTGTGGATGTGTCATAAATCAAGTTTTAGAAGGTCTTCATTAACTTTTTCAAAATCCTTCATGCAACAAAAATAGAGATGAAAACCTTGAATGCACTGTTATGACTCTAAACTTTACATTGTAAATGGCTTGGACTTCAACCACACTTACAAGATATAATAGTTGCAGAAACTGAAAGGATGAATTGTACCAACAAGCTGACAGCCATCAAATGTCAAAAATTGTACAAACAATAAACAACTACCCATTATTCACTATAGGGTCCCTAAACACTATTTCTTGAGAATTTACTAATTTCCCTATTCATTTTCTACCAAATATGTCAGGATTTTGTCTCTTAGATCAAAATGAATGATACATAAAGTAGAAATATGATCAAGAGGAAAGTAATTCTAGTTACAAATAATAGTGAAATAACCATATCTGGATCTAGATAACTATGGTTATAGCAACCAATCAATAAACAACCATGTCAATTCCCTAATATCAAGCATGTGACCTGTCTTATAGGTGTAATTGATTACAACATTTTAGGTTACTTGAATATCATTAGATCTTCCAAAGCTAGGACTAAAACCACCCCTAGTGGGGTCGAGGGGAAACGCCCCTCATGGGGGTCTAGGGGAAACACCCCCAATGGAGTCGAGGGGCACCGCCCCTCGTGGGGGTCTGGGGGTAATGCCCCCAGCGAGGTCGAGGGGCAACGCCCCTTGCGAGGGTCTGGGGGCAACGCCCCCAGCAGGGTCAAGGTGTAATGCCCCTAGTATGCTCCTTGTCATGGTACAAGTCGGGGTTGAGGGGCAGCACCCCCATCGCTAGCACCAATTTAAGGCTTCTTAAACCATACAAAACTCCATGGTGCACCTCATTTTCATGAATTTTTTCAATGGAAAAAAATTGGTCGGACATTGTGTTATCTTCCATCGATATGTTCTAGTGTTGTCAATATGCTTTCATCGGTCTATCGGTGGAGCTATGAGAGGAGTTCCCCCAATGTAGTAATGTTAGGCCAATAGTTGTTAGGCTGATAGTGACAACTATTGGCCTAACATTACTACATTAGGGGAACTCCCCTCATATCTCCACCGATAGACCGATGAAAGCATGTCGGCATGCTTTCATTGGTCTATCGGTAGAGCTATAAGGGGAGTTCCACCGATGTAGTAATGTTAGGCTAATAGTGAGAACTATCGGCCTAACATTACTACATCGGGGGAACTCCCCTCATAGCTCCACCGATAGACCATTGAAAGCATATGGACATTCTTTCATCAGTCTATCGGTGGAGCTATGAGGGGAGTTCCCCCTATGTAGTAATGTTAGGCCGATAGTAAAGCATGCTCACTTGTTCATAGTGGCGATGTGTATTCCTCACAATCATTTGAAAGTTCCATTAAAAATTTGGGAGTTCTAGAAACCACTCTTGACTAATCTATTAAACAAGGATATTGATGTGATGTAGGTGTTGGTTCCCCAAATTTGCACCCCGTTTGCTAAGCCTTAAGTGAACTTAGCAGATTTGGACTAACATGGGACTACTTTCAAGTTGTGGGTAACCTGTTTGAAAGCAAACCTCTAGTGATAAGGGTTGGCTTCCCCATTTGATGTCACCTAACTATAAATCTCTAAAGGTAAAGGGTAAGGATTACATGAAAAATAAACCTAATGCTGAAAAAACATAAGGTGATACACCAAAATTACAACTTAGACCTACTAATAGCCTTACACATTCAAATCAATATCTCAAAGCTAACTCACACAACTCCCTTTCCAATGTAGTTCACATCAATAATTTCTAAAGAGGTCTGTAACAGTGCTTTCAAAAGGGAAAATAGATTTTCACAGTTAATAACACCATTAAACAACACAGTTTATAACCTATAAACATACATTTTTTGTCAAATGGATGCATGAAACATGGGACAAGTTTGTAAGGAAAGAAGACTTTTCACAAAATAGACTGATCAACCATTAATGACATACCATAAAACATGAAGAGAGAAGATAAAAATGCTCCAATCTATTAATTCAAAGTACTTACTGTATAAAAGGTCTATTTCAGTTACAATACAGGTCCATAAAAAATAACTCTAAGAAGGTAAGTTATCCTCCTACTGGAAAAAGAAAGAACTCCCTCAAATGATCAAAATCAAGATACTTAAGCCAAAACATCAAAACCCATCACACAAGTGTTTCTAGAAGATTCTCGTCAGATAAAATAGAAAAGGCCCCAAAATAACCTTCTAGAACTCTCCAAAATGTCCTCCACATGAAAAAAAATAGGCCAAGTCAATAGTCACCCCAAAAATGTGACAAAAAATGCCTCCAGCTAGCCTCCCCTTCACCAAAAACAGTCAAAACAGTATCTCACACATCTCACAGTTATGCAATTCATCATTGGTCCTCTTACAAGACTTGACCACATTCTCCATCATGCAATATGTGTGTTTTTGAAAACACGTGGATTTTAAAAAGCATTAAAGATAATGACCTTGTTAAGTGATTCATAAAATATCACTTAACAAGTCACTTTACAATTCAAGCATAAGATCAAAGGGCCCCACTATTAATATGTATTATATTTGTATTAAAAGCAACTAAAAGTGATTTTCAAATCACTCATATGACATCCTCAAATTTTGGAAACAAATGCAACATATAATGTTATGGCTAAAATCTTTCAAAAGCTTCTAAGGCACTTTGACTATCAACTTACCATATTTTTCATTTTACTCACGCATGGTCATACACATTGTTTTGTAAAGGCATCATAATCCAAAAACACTTGGCCAATATGGCTGACCTCCAAGTCCCTTGGAAAGCATATTCCAAGTCATGATGTTGGGAAAACACAAGGCATATCACATTTGTTGCATGGCACTCCATATGTGTGTTGAGGACTTACCGTAAGTCAAAATAAGGGAAGAAATCCCTAAGGCATAAAGTGCCTAAGTGATAACATACATATTTTGGCCCCATTGTATTTTCCATGTGTTTGATTTAAAACATGGGATAAAAATCCCATCAAAATCCAAAGGAGGAAAAACCCTAAATAACAAAACACCAAAATGATGGAAAAAACATCATCATTTGGTCGTTGAAGAATATGGAGCAAAGCTCTGCTGCCGTGGGTTTTGGAAAAAACACAGGAAAATGCTGTTGACTAGATGATTTTGTTGACTTTTTGACATTGTCTAGCATGAAATCACAGGTAAAAGCATTTGTTTGGTATAAATCTTCATTTTTTCCACTTGGAGGTCATTTTTTGTACTTACAGGCTGTGAGCATGGACAATTTTCTGACCCATATTGTGTCATTCGTTCTCTATGTTTGTTGTTTCACTTTCTAACAACCACCATGAGAACTCAATGAAGCTTTATTAGAAGCAAAGGCTCAAAAATTTTACAAAAAATTTGTGAGAAAAGTCTCAGGTGAGTTGAATCAACTCCATTCTTGTCGATTTTGTGCAAAACAACCCACATTCTTGTTTCTTCCTTAAGAATAAAGCATAAAATGCTTGCTTCGTTTCTGTATTTTTCAATAAGGACACTCCCTTGTGCTATTTCTATTGGTTTCCTAAAGAAAAAGAATCACTGCCCACGGCCATGAACATGAACAAGGTCATTTGTGTTCATTTCTGAAACCCTCATGTATTCTTTTGATTTCCTCGTATTAACAAATCTTTGACAACCCAGATGGGTTTCTAGAATGTAGAAAAGAAAGATCCAATTGTCGGTTTGGCCTCCATTATGCAAACTGGGTCTTCTTGTATTCATGATTTTTCTGCTTCATTCTGCATTTTACTTGCAAAGCCCATGTTTGGGTTTCCTGTAGCATGTATATTTGTTGAAATTGCAACTTTTTTGTAAAAAACCCATGTGGGTTACATGATTTCTTTGAAAAGTTCAGATTTTTTGAAAGAAATGCAGATGATTTTGTAAATTCTCTCCATTCTTCTATAGAAAGAGCAATGTTGGCTCCATTTATTGAAACCCCAAGTGGTTTTTTCATATTGTGTAGGAAAAGGAAAAATTTTACCATGGCCTGTCAAAAACAAATGAAATGGCTTTTCCTTTTTTACTACAATAGAATGTTTACCATATTGTCATTTCTTTCTCAAATTTTATGATGAACCCAGATGGGTATGTTTCCAATTTGAAAACAACTTCAGATTTAGTTGCAAAAAATGAGGAAATGTCATTGCACATTATGGGTACAATGAAAGCCCCAATTTGTAGCAAAATGTGTCTTTTACTAGGAATTTAACTCGGTTTTCTATAGCACTTCCTTTCTATAGAATTTTCTTTTTAAAACAAAAACCCCAAAATGGGTTTGGTCACTGTGAATAATCTACATTTCACTCAAAATCTCACATTCTATTGAAAATCTTGGATTCCACAGGTATAGTACTGATTCAATGGCATATATAAGCACCATGAAAAGCACAATAACAATCAATTTTTGTTCCTTGCCTCCCACTACTAGATTATTTTTTCCTTTTCTGATCATGAGAGACTATCAGTCGCCCCCTTCCTTTTGTGTGCCTCAACATGCCACACTATTTCCCCACAACAGACAATGATTCCTGTCTTTTTTTGTCATTTTATTCTTATTGCATTTTTATGGCTGAATCATATGTGTAGCAATAAACACTAGATCTTTGCTCATCCTTGGGAAACCTTTCACCAAAAGATGCCATGAATGTACCTTACCCAAAGCATGCTTTAGGACCTCAATGCATACAAACACAAGGATTGTCATTTATCATTTTGCAGTAGTGGTACCTAAGATGACGGTACTACCCCTCCCTTGGGCATTGCTCTCTTCTTGCAGTTGGATACATTTGTCCTCCTTTTGATTTTGTCAAAAAGATATGAAATGATTCTAAGCAATGCCTTATTAGGTCAATGAGATCACCAAAAAAATAGGACTTGTCAGATGGAGGTATATTATTGACACCTATCCCTTTGGTATTCACTTTTTAAGACTTAGTAATTACTGTCCAAAGAGAAAATGGGATAGCAGCAGCAACCATTTATATTATTTATCTCACTGCAATCCATTTCATGGCTAAATTCATGTTGTCACCTAGTGTAGATTTGTTTTTTCAAATTCATAGATAACATGAAGACAAACCTGTAGCCTTTAATGGTATTGCTCTTATTCATGACTATGCTTTGTTCCCTTGAAGAACCATGATTTATGATGGTTTTTATGTTGAATATCTTCATTAAAACACCCCTTTGCAAGTATATTCCTTCACTCTTATAGCCTATTGTTGGAATGGATGAGCAATGGTATATATGAAAAGATAACAATGCAACTGTGCTTTGCTTCCTTCACTATTTGTTGTTGATTGTTGATTGTTCTTCATATGCACTTGTACCATTGTAATGGTTGATGTCCTACATGAACCTTCATGGCTGTCTTGTAGCATAACCTCATACTTGTTGTTCATATATACTTGTACTATGGCCTTGGCCTCCAAAATGAGACCTCTCTTGAATCATGACTGCTTAATTGTCATTTGTAACTTGGCATTTCTTGTATGCAATCATGATCCATGTTGGATCAATCATGATGACCCAAAACCCCTGCATGAAAGGTTGTGAGCATAGGAATTTTATCTTGATCACATCATATGAGGGTTCCATTGTTGTCATAAACCTCTTGTAATGACATGTTTTAAATAGGCATATTATCTATGTTAACTATAGTTGATGTTTCTTGAATGTCTTTGCCATTTGTGCAACTTCAGATTTATTTTTTGTTGTTGTCATGTTTACATGCTTGGAATTCTTTCAAACTCATCATGTTCTCAATCTAAATGACAGCATACAACTTTCATTCATCTCACTTATGAGGGAAGCAAAATAGATGACAATGCTTCTTTTCCATGAAAACAATTATGCTATGTTTTGAATACTTCCCCATGCTTGTCAACTTGTAAGCTCCTTGATGTTTATGCAGTTGATGTTTGTTGCTAGTTGGTTGTACTCCTTATTGCATGGCTCATTTGCTCCATTTTTTAATATAGTAGCTACCTCTACTGTCATGTAGTATACATTTATCACTATTCTCCTTCATGAGACCATTGTAGCATGCATTGTTGGTTGTCTTTATCAATGACAATAACTCTTACCTATTGCATTCATTTTCACAAGTACACTTATGAATGAATAATAGCAATCCCCTTTGCCTCTTGTAGCTCTTTCAAAGGTGTTGTCTTTGTACTTGTGTCATAACCTTGATTCAACCATTGCTCTTCTTCTGTTATGTCTAATAAATACACATTTTCTCCTCATTTTAAATTTATTGAACAACCACTTGTCACATATGTAGGTGACCTAACAACTCACCTTCTTATGTGATGTTTGATTTCCCAATAGGGTTATGGTGAGAGGGGCTTGACAATAACTTGAAATGCTTCCTCATCATTTAAAAGATGCATAATTGAACTTGATGCATCTATGAAGTCACTTCCTTTATAAATAGATCATGGATCTTCTTAAGAAGATTGAAAGACATATCAGCACAATATGTTGCATCTTTTGAATCTGATAATGAAAGTTGATCAACTGGTGTGATTCCATATTGATTTAATGCATTGATAATGGATAAATCTTTGATCAAGTTGCTCAATTTTATTTTTCTTTCAAAGCATGTTGAGCTCTACCCTTGTGGGAGCCACATTTACCCCACATGTTGTATTTGGGTCTGAATCAAAATAGTAACCAGACTTGTCCCAAATTTGCACATGAAGGAAACAGTTAGAAAATAAATGCATATGTTGGATGTGTTTGATGACTTCATTATTTTCTGAGATATCCAAGGTTTGCATGCTTATTTAATGCACTTATGGATCAGTTTATACATGCATAGGTAGGTGTGTATGTAAGGATTGAATCTTTCATTGCTTAGAGCCTCGCTCTAATATCATTTCTTTTTTAGATGCAGGGGCTAGGAGCACTATGAAGCTAGGGAGGTCACAAGCAGCTCGGGGCAGCAGTAGAGAGGAGTAGGGAAACCCGTAACTAGTCATTACTAGGCAATGATTGGTTCCATTCTTATATGCACATTGCATGTTTCCTTTACTTATTCATGTATGAATTGCTTCATATTTTCATTAAATAAGAGAGTTAGTCCATTGGCTTGTGAGGGACATGTACACTTCAAGATTATCAATAAAGACTACATTTGTATATCTATGATTCTCTTTATCATTTGTTGTAATTGCAACATTGAAATGAAAAAATGTAATCTAATTTATTTGACAATCACTCCATGCATATTGAAACTAGAAGTTTTATGGTTTATCTTTTAAATGTTTAAACAACATGAAAAGAGAAAACACTAAGTTACTTGATTTCAGCTAAAAGCTAAAAATTAGGTAACATTTTTTGTGACATTTGCTATATGTTTGCCTGCTAAATATGGGGCTAGCTGCCTAAGCTTATCTATTGGGAATGAAGTCACTCGGAAAACCAACACCACTTGAAAACAACATTGCAAATTGTTGTAACTCATTAATCCAACAAGAGCACCTTGAAAACCAAGAACAAACAAAAATGCAGAATGAAAACTACCACCTAACTGTGCAAAACAACACTTAGGGAAAACTAAGAAACAATTAACTAATGTGCATCAACAGTTAGAGGAAACAAATCCTACTCTAATATGTACAAAGCAGTTTTAGATCATACCTCAAAATAGAGTTTGAGGTGAATCCCATTGACTGGGATAGGCAGAGCTTCTCCATTCATTGATGACAGTTGAAAAGCATTATGCTCTTTGCACTCAATAATGAAAAATGAGTCACTTCACATGCTATCAAACTTGGTATGCTTTCTAGGACTTCTCTTTAACTCATCCCATTTGAGAACAACATCTTCTTTAAACACCCTGGGTGTTTCTCTTTTATCAAACACCCTCTTTTTTTGGAGTTAATGCAGCTCCATTATTTTCATGGCTCTATCTCTAGTTTCATCCAACTCCATGAGTTGTGCATATTGGATAGCCATTGGGTCCTCCTCTTCAAACATTTCAAGTTGGTTCATTATGTCAATGGTGCAAGAGCATCCAGTGGTGTAATGGCAATCTTGCATCACCCAAAAATAGTTAAATTTCAAGTTTCTCAGTTTTTAGATGTTTTTACATTTTTGGATACCCTTTTTGTCATAATGAAATTCCCAATTTATGGTTTTTATTTTTCGTTCCTAGGTTGAAAGATATTGCAGTTTTAGTTTCCCAAATTTACACCTGAAAATATTCAGAGTTAGATTTGAGGCACTTAGAGTTCCCGGATCAGCCCTGAAACTTGCCAGATTGGCATAGAAAATTTCAAGCACGTTATTGACTTTGAGACCTTTCCAACAGTTCAAATGGCTTGTGAATCAGAGCCCTGGATCAAAAGTTATGGCCACAGGAAGTTGGCGCACTTTCTAGGAGATACAATTGCAAATGCTC
>VDFB02366080.1:48103-77741 GCA_007258455.2 Sequoia sempervirens
TGGGAGGACCTTGTGGAAGAAGTTGAAGACAGAGTTGAAGTTCAGTTCTGCACACCATCCACAAACAGATGGGCAGACAGAGGTTGTTAATAGGAGTTTGGGTAACCTACTGAGATGTTTGGTAGGAGATAAACCCAAGGGATTGGGACTTGATCTTACCCCCAGGAATAATTTTCTTACCACAATTCTATCCAATAAAAAGCAGTAGATGCATTCGGTGTATGGAAATTGTGAGAATAGCTCAAAAATTGAGGAAGATGGACCAAGAGAAGAAAATAAGTTTTGAAGCTGAAGATTTTGCAGAATACATCAAGGATATACATGAGAGGGTAAGAGAACATATTAACAAGATGAATATACAGTATAAGGCTAAGGCAGATCAGAAGAGGAGGTATAAGGAGTTTCAGATTGGTGATGAAGTGATGGTCCACTTGAGGAAAGAAAGGTTTCCAGTGGGAACATATAACAAATTGAAGATGAAGAAGTTTGGTCCCTGTAAAATTTTGAAGAGGCATGATTCAGGGAATGCATATGAGGTAGAGTTGCGGATGGATTCAACATTTCCCCTGTGTTCAACATTTCGGTTTTGACAGAGTATCATGAAGGTGGTGCAAAGGAAGTACCAACGATGGAGCAGTGTGGGATTCCAACACCTACTTGAAAAGGAGGAGATTGAAGAAATTTGGATAGTCGTGTGGGAAGGAGTACCAGGGAACAGGCAGTATGAAGAATATCTAGTGAAATGGAAAGGAAGGCTTGTTGAAGATTCATCCTGGTTGCCTAAGGCAGAGGTTGACCATTTGGGTTTTCCTCCACCATCTAAGACGTGACGGGGTCACTTCTCAAATTACCCTGGGTGTCTGATGCAGGAGCATCCAGTGGTGTAAGGGCAATCTTGCATCACCCAAAAATAGTTAAATTTCAAGTTTCTTGATTTTTATATGTTTTTACATTTTTGGATACCCTTTTCATCATAATGAAATTCCTAATTTATGGTTTTTATTTTATGTTCCTGGGTTGAAAGATATTGCAGTTTTAGTTTCCCATATTTGCACCTGAAAATCTTCCGAGTTAGATTTGAGGCACTTAGAGTTCCCGGATCAGCCCTGAAACTTGCCAAGATTGGCGTAGTGGATTTCAAGTGCGTTATTGACTTCAAGACCTTTCCAACAGTTCAAACGATTCGCGAATCGGAGTCCCGGATCAAAAGTTGGCGCACTTTCTAGAAGATACAATTGCAAATACTCTTTTGAAATTTGAACTTCATGTTGTAAATTTTCGGTGCCAAACTGCTTAAACTCAAATTTGAATGTTGTTTTGGCTTCAAACTAATGAGGAGCTCTATTTATGGGCGGGTTTCTAATTTTTGGGTAACTTTTTGGGGACAAGCTCGCATATTGTGAAAGGGTTATTCTGTAGCTTTTTGTAACTTGCATGTGTTGTAGAACTTGGGATTGAGATCCTCTACATGTAAGAAGGTCCATTTTCTGAATAATAAAATTATTCTCTTGTTCGTGGGTTATTTTATGTGTCTCGGGTTGTGCCCTCATCAGTCAAGAGCTGGAAGCTCAACTGATAAAGGAATCCTTGCCTCTTTACCATATACCAACATATAAGGGGAGTTTCCAATGGACTTCTTTGAGGTTATTCTATCTGCCCACAAGGCAAATTTTAACTTGTTATGCCAAATTCTTTGGTTATCCTCCAGAATCCTTTTGATGATTCTTATCAAGTTCTTATTGGTTGATTCAGCCAAATTGTTGCCTTCAGAGTAATATTTTAATGAGGTATTTAGACGAATACCATTCTTTATAGCCCAATCACTTACTCTTGACCCAAAAAATGCCAAAGCATTATAAAAAATGATTGACTCGGGTACCCCAAATCTGGTTACTAAATCATCATAAAATTTTAAAACAACACTTTCATTGGCCTCTTTCAAAGCCACTGCTTCAGTCCATCGGGTGAAATAATCAGTTACAGTAAGCACCCACCTATCTCCTACACTTGAAGGTGGGTTAATGGTACCTATAAAATCAATGACCCATCTCATGAAGGGTTGTTCTACTTGAATAGGCCGCAATGGTAAAGCTACCAGCCTCTCTTTGCTTGAAAAATGGCACATTTTACACACTTCCTGGTCCAAGCATGGGCATCTTTAAACAAGCTTGGCCAATAATAGCCATCTCTCATTATTTTCCATGTAGTTGTTCTTGGGGAAAAATGACCCCCTGTAGTTCCATCATGGAACTCATGAAGTACTTTATCAACTTGATGTTGATCAATGTATCTCAAAAGGGCACCATTAATGTCCTTCCTAAAAATAATGTTACCAATCAAAACATAAGGAATGGACTGTAGTCTGAAATACCTTCATTTGGCTTTATCTAAGCCTGGTGGACACTCACCAATTTGCAAACAGTGAGTCATATCTTGCACCCAACCTACATTTGTTGTAGATGCATTTGTTGCAAGCCCATTATTAGCAACTAGAACTGCCTTTGTTTTTGCATTTCCTTTTCCTCCAACCTTTTTACCTTGATATCAACGTCATACTCCATTACTTTTTAATCTATCCTACCCTCTTATCATCCAGGTCCCTTCTTAGCAAGAATTTCTTCAAACTAGGGTGAGCAACCATTAAATGCACTTTTCTATTAGAAATCAGAGGTTTAAATTTCTTCAAGTTTATGATAGCAACAAGTACATGTTTCTCTACAAAATTATATCTTTGCTCATACTCCTCTAAACATTGACTAAAAAAGGCAATTGGTTGTTCTAGGCCAACATCATTCCGTTATACCAACATTACATAAATTATATCAATGTTTCCAAAAGCATATAAAATGAAATCCTTTTAGAAGTTCGGGTTTACCAAAGTAGGGGCTATTGAGAAGGCCCCTTTTATGACTTCAAAATTGTGCTTGGCCTCCTTGGTCCAGCTGAAGTTGGAATTCTTTTTTAGCATTGTAGTTAATGGTTTCAAAAGATTGGCAATGTCAGGAATAAACCTTCAGACAAAATTGATTCTGCCAAGAAAACTCTACAACCCCTTTTTATGGTTGGGCAAGGGTAGATCCAAAATGGCACTTACTCTTTCTAGATCAATGGCAATCCCCTATTTTGACACAATATGTCCTAAAATCTTTCCTTCATGGACAACAAGGATACATTTTTTGGGGTTGATGGATATACCATACTCCCTACACCTCTCAAATACTTGTTTCAGATGTGCAATTTGTTCATCAACCTTATTTGAAAATACCGTTACATCATCAAGGTAAATAAGTACAATTTTTTGAATCAAACCTTTAAATTCCATGTCCATTTCCCTCTGAAAGATGGCACTTGCATTGGATAGGCTAAATGGCATCCTCTTATAATCCATGGTGCCCCATTTTGTGGTGAAGGTAGTCTTGTACTGATCTTCCTCTTGGACTAAAACTTGGTTATAACTTGAATAACCATCAAGCAATGAGAATCTTTCTGAACCATCTACTATTTGCAAAATCTACTCCATGGAGGGTAGCGGATAATGATCCTTTCACGAGGCTTTATTGAGGTCTCTAAAGTCAACACACAGCCTAATTTCACCATTTTTCTTTCTAAACGGGACAAGGTTAGAGACCCATGAGGTGTGTTTTATTGGAAAATTTATGTCTTCCTCAATTAGTTTGGTCAACTCTTTGACCATAAGAGGTTCAAGTTTTGGGTTTAAAGGCCTTTGTTTCTGCCTAACAGGTTTTGAGTTTGGCTCAAGCTCTATGGTATGTTGGGAAATTTGGGGATCAAAACCTTTCAAATCAGAATATTACCATGCAACCACATCTTGGAACTCTTGACAAAGGGCAATGAAACCTTTCCTATTTGCAAGTGAACAAATTTTCCCAACTTTGAGTAGCTTACCTTTGAAAATTTCAGGCTCCTCATAGTGTTCCTCTTTGACCTACATTCTGGTCTTATTCTTTTTTAGCTGGTCATCCGTGTTGAAAATGGATTCCAAGGTGACTAGACCCTTGGGCAATTTGTTAGACTTCAATTGGATGATCTGATCATCATATTGTGGTTTGAGCTTCTCTTCGTTGACTGTTGTAAATTCATCTTCTTGCAGCATAAAGCTCAAAACCCGTTCATCACTTTCAAAGACTTTCCAATGAACGTTATTATCCAGAATAAAAGGTCTAATAACTATTTTAACATATGGTTGCAACTTTTCCTTCCTAATTTCACTTGGAATGTCAACTTGAGCACCTATTGCGGCCAATCTATTAGCATGCTTATTCTAATCCCTAGGAATAGAAATCAGAATGAAAGCGTCAAAATCTTCTATCATATCCCACACCTTGTGTTTATAGGATTTTAAGACATCATTCTTAGTGACATGCAGACCTCTCACCTAATTGATGATCAATTCATTGTCACCATGCACTTGCAAGCACCCAATTCCTCTTTTCCATGCCCATTCCATGCCTTGAATCATACCTTCGTATTCAATAGTATTGTTAGTACAGGAGAAAGAAAATCTTAAAGTATAGTATTTGTCACCTTGTGGGGACACAAGCATTGCACCCCCCACCAACACCATTCTTGCTTTGAGAACTGTCAAAGAACATCTTCGACACTCCACCTTGTTGATCTGATTGTTGTCCCACCTCCTTTTTGAGGTTTGGAAACACTGAATTAGGTTCATGCAACACATAGACACCCAAACTAGTCTCTTCGATGTTATCATTTGGGTTGTCAATGATATTTTATGTTTCCCACTCACTTGAAGTGCATCGGGTATGCTTTTTGCTTGTAGTTCTTGAGCAGTAACAAGTTCATCATCATCAAAAATAGCACAATTAGCATTAACAACACTTGGTACATATGGTTCAATGTGATCCTTAGCAAGTTGCTCAGATTTTATGACTACTTTGGTCCCATATCTCATTCTAAACACCATATGGGACCAATATGATGACAAATAACCTCATATCTTGGTAGTGAAATCTCTTGACAAACATAAAGAAAAATGTGGAGGTAATTTAATGACATAAATGTCTTAGGGAATCAAGAAATTGGGGCAAGCATGTAGGGTAAGGCTTAAACCTTTGATAACACCTATGGTGTTGATGGTTGTCCCATCTAATTGGACAACTCCCTTCTCAAGAGGTTGATACTTCAGTCCTAACTTATCAGCAATCTATTTAGCCATGATAGAACTACTTGCCCCTGAATCCACCATGCAATTATGAACTAGTTTATCTCCTATTATCAAGGGCACATAAAATGGGGGTGGCTTGACATCCTTACTTGGTTGTGTACTGTTGTCTTGAGGTGTGTTTATCAAAACAAAATTAGGTTAACTTGTTGGTCTATCATTTGAAACACCTACTTCAGCTAAGGTAGATTGTAACAAGTCCTTTTGGCCAGGGATAGATAAGGAATCCCACATTGATATATTTGCATTCATCATTTTCATGGATTTAATAATGTTGAAGGGTGTGGCAGTGTTTACCTTTTGATCAGTCCTTGCAACAGCAAGGTTTGTCTACAAGTGGGCTAGTTGGGGTTGATTCCCAAGCTGTCCACCACTGATGCCTTGTGAATTTCTCTATAAAATGTATGTTACATGAGGATTGGAAGGTCTAGCAACTTCCTTGTCTTTATTTTTTTCTTGTCCAATCTTGAAAGCTCTCTTTTTGGCTCGGGTGTTGGCTGCTATAGGAGAGCTATCACTATTTACTCCACAAAACTCCTCTCCTTTCCAATTTAAGAGAGTTGTGTCACTTGTAGGGAGATCCTACTATTGGGATGATTCACCATTAGGAATGTCCTACACACTTGATACATTATGAACCATCAATGCTTGGTTGATGACACCATTTAAACATGTAGCCTGATTATGGGCTTGGTTGCAAGGATAGCACCACTCATATTCTATTGCAAGGTTGTTTTGAACATGTATCATATCTTTGGCTACACTAATTGGAACTAGATTGTAGGGCTGAAAAGGCCTTGGATTCAAATTTTTTCGTCCACCTTGAAAATTTCCCTAATATGGTTGCTTGTTAGCTTGAAATTGTTGTCCTTGGCTTTGATTTTGAGGATTTCAAGGCTTGAAACCTTGAAATTGCTGCTTTTTAATACTTACTAGCTCATTTCCAAAAGTCTAAAGAAGATTTTCAGTCTTTTGTTGGCTGCTTTTAATTTCCTGCAACTCTTGATATGGTCCTTGAGTAGCAATTTTTGTGTTAACAATAGCTGGTAAAGGGGCAATTTGAGGTGTAGGAAAAGTTGTAGGAGGTTCAATATCAAGAAAAAATAGCATAGGAGGCCTAGGGGCAATCCTTCTAGCTTGTATCAAGTTTTTTTCTGCTCTCACAACTATATCATAAGCTATTGGTAAAGTATTTCCACCCATTGATTGTATTAAAACAGTCACTTCACTATTTAAGGCTCTCAAAACATATAGAAATGCATATTCAACTGGAAGCCTTGTAGGCTCTTGAATTTTGTCCCATGTCCTTTGAAAATAGAAATTGAAGTCTGTCATCCACTCATGAGGGGCCCTTTTAATGTGGGTCAGCTGCTTTACCAATGACAAGTTACCATACTTATCTTTAAACTACTTACAAAGCACCTCTCCTAATTCATCCCACGTTTTGATGGAATTGAATACTAGACTCCTGAACCATTGGAGTGCTTTGCCTCTAAATGATGTTGCTAACAACCTCAAGGAAACATTCTCTTGGGTTATATGATGCACTAAACATAGATTTGAAATGTCTTTAATGTGTTCAACTGGTGTAGTCTAGTCTTCACTTGAAAAATATGGAACGCAGTTTTTAAGAGCAGCCATTGGAATATCATCATGTTGAGCTAATTGGAGTGGGATGCCACCATTGAAGGTCACAAAAACTTGGTTTCTTGGAATAGCCATGTTTGGCACCAAGTTTTGTTTACTTATGGGGCTAAAAACTCTCACTGCTAGTGGAGATGAAACTATTTTCCTTGACGAAACAACAACTTTCTTTGTTGGTATGCCTCTCCTACGGGGTGGTGAAAGCTACAGATAATCCAATGGGATAGAATTTCCCCTTGTCTAAATTCTTTTCATATGCTGCAGCACTGATCTATTATAAGTTTCCACATTCAGAGCCACTAGATATGTTGGTGTGACCTTTAAAAGGATAAAAACAATTGTTGGTTGCACATCAAAACCAACAAACAACTGTATTCTTATAATCTAAAATAACTACAAGTCCCATTGTGTGTGCCAAAACTGTTATTTCCCCAAATCTACACCCTGTTTGCTAAGCCTTAAGTGAACTTAGCAGATTTGGACTAACATGGGATTGCTTTTAGGTTGTGGGTAACTTGTTTGAAATAAGACCTCCAGTGATAAGGGTTGGCTTCCCCATTTGATGTCACCTAACTATTAATCTCTTAAGGTAAAGGGTAAGGATTGCATGAAAATAAACCTAATGCTGAAAAAACATAAGGTGATACACCAAAACAACTTAGACCTGCTAATAGCCTTACACATTCAAATCAATATCTCAAACCTAACTCACACAATTCCCTTTCCAATGCAGTTCACATCAATAATTTATAAAGAGGTCTATAACAGTGCTTTCAAAAGGAAAAATAGATTTTCCCAGTCAATAACACCATCCAAAAACACAATTTATAACATGTAAACATACATTTTCTGTCAAATGGATGCATGAAACATGGGACAAGTTTGTAAGGAAAGAAGACTTTTCACAAAATAGACTGATCAACCATTAATGACATACCATAAAACATGAAGAGAGAAGATAAAAATGCTCCAATCTATTAATTCAAAGTGCCCACTCTATAATAGGTCTGTCTGAGTTACAATACAACTCCATGGAAAATAACTCCATGAAGGTAAGCTATCCTCCTACTCAAAAAAGAGAGAACTCCTCAAATGATCAAAATCAACATACCTAAGCCAAAACATCAAAACACCTCACACAAGTGTTTCTAGAAGATTCTGGTCAAATAAAATAGAAAAGGCCCCAAAAGAACCTTCTAGAACTCTCCAAAATGTCCTCCACATGAAAAAAAATAGGCCAAGTCAATAGTCACCCCAAAAATGTGACAAAAAATGCCTCCAACTGGCCTCCCCTTCACCAAAAAAAGTAAAAACAACATCTCACACTTCTGCAAGTCATCATTGGTCCTCTTACAAGACTTGACCACATTCTCCATCATTTAATATGTGTGATTTTGAAAACACATGGATTTTTAAAAGAATTAAAGATAATGACCTTGTTAAGTGATTCATAAAACATCACTTAACAAGTCACTTTACAATTCAAGCATAAGATCAAAGGCCCCCACCATTAATATGTATTACATTTGTATTAAAAGAAACTAAAAGTGAATTTCAAATCACTCATATGATATCATCAAATTTTGGAAACAAATGCAGCATATAATGTTATGGCTAAAAGCTTTCAAAATCTTCTAAGGCACTTTGACTATCAACTTACAGTATTCTACATTTTATTCACACATGGTCATACACATTGTTTTGTAAAGGCATCATAATCCAAAAACACTTGGCCAATATGGCTGACCTCCAAGTCCCTTGGAAAGCATATTCCAAGTCATGATGTTGGGAAAACACAACACATATCACAATTGTTGCATGACACTCCATATGTGTGTTGAGGACTTAGCATAAGTCAAAATAAGGGAAGAAATCCCTAAGGCATAAAGTGCCTAAGTGATAACATACATATTTCGGCCCCATTGTATTTTCCATGTGTTTTATTTAAAACATGGGATAAAAATCCCATCGAAATCCAAAGGAGTTCAAACCCTAAATAACAAAACACCGAAATGATAGAAAAAAAATCATTTTGTTGTTGAAGAATCTAGAACAAAGCTCTGTCACCATGGGGTCTGGAAAAAACACAGGAAAATGGTGTTGACTAGCTAATTTTGTCAATTTTTTGACATTTTCTTGCATGAAATCATAGGTAAAAGTATTTGTTTGGTATAAATTTGCATTTTGTCCAACTAGAGGCCATTTTTTGGACTTACAGGCCGTAGCCATGCATAATTTTCTGACCCATATTGTGTCAATCGTTCTCTCTATTTTTTGTTTCACTTGTTAACAGCCACAATGAGAACTCAATGAAGCTTTATTAGAAGCAAAAGCTCAAAATTTATGCAAGAAATTTGTGAGAAAAATCTTAGGTGAGTTGAATCGACTCCATTCTTGTTGATTCTATGCAAAATGGCCCATATTCTTGTTTCTTCCTTAAGAATAAAGCATAAAATGCTTGCTTCTTTTTTGTATTTGTTAATAAGGACACTCCCTTGTGTTGTTTCTGTTGATTTCCTAAATAAAAAGACTCGATGGTCGTGGCCATGAACAAGAAAAAAGTCATTTGTGTTCATTTATCAAACCCTTGTGAATTCTTTTGATTTCCTTCTTGTATTAACAAATCGTTGACAACCCAGATGGGTTTCTGGAATGTAGAAAAGAAAGAACCAATTGTGGGTTCGGCCTCCATTATGGAAATTGGGTCTTCTTGTATTCATGGATTTTCTACTTCATTCTACATTTTAATTACAAAACCCCTATTTGGGTTTCCTATAGCATGTATATTTGTTGAAACTACAACTTGTATGTAAAAAACCC
Organism: Sequoia sempervirens; assembly: GCA_007258455.2. Lineage (NCBI taxonomy): Eukaryota > Viridiplantae > Streptophyta > Pinopsida > Cupressales > Cupressaceae > Sequoia > Sequoia sempervirens. Next base: position 57,771 of record VDFB02366080.1, read on the forward strand.
ATGTGGGTTACATGATTTCTTTGAAAATTTTAGATTTGTTGAAAGAAATAGAGATGATTTTGTAAATTCTCTCCATTCTTCTGTAGAAATAGCAATGTTGGCTCCATTTATTGAAACACCAAGTGGGTTTTTTCAGATTTTGCAAGAAAAGGCCAATTTTTACCACAGCCTATCAGAAACACATGAAATGGCTTTTCATTTTTTACTCCTATAGAATGTTTACCGTATTGTCATTTCTTTCTCAAATTTTATGATGAACCCAGATGGGTATGTTTCCAATTTGAAAACAACTTCAGATTTTGTTGCAAATAATGAGGAAATTTCATTGCACATTATGGGTACAATGAAAGCCCCAATTTGTAGCAAAATGTGTCTTTTAGTGGAAATTTAACTGGATTTTCTATAGCACTTCCTTTCTATAGAATTTTTTTTTAAAACAAAAACCCCAAAATGGGTTTGGTCACTATGAATAATCTACATTTCACTCAAAATCTCACATTCTATTGAAAATCTTGAATTCCACAAGGATAGTACTAATTTAGTGGCATATATAGGCACCATGAAAAGCACAATAACAATCAATTTTTGTTCCTTGCCTCCCACTACTGGATTCTTTTCTCATTTTTTTATCATGAGAGACTATCATCCTCCCTGTTCCTTTTGTGTGCCTCAACCTGACACTCTCTTTCCCCACAACAAACAATGATGCCTATCTATTTTTGTCATTTTATTATCATTTCATTTGTATGGTTGAATCATATGTGTAGCAATAAACACTAGATCTTTGATCATCCTTGGGAAACCTTTCACCAAAAGATGCCATGAATGCACCTTACCCAAAGCATGCTTTAGGACCTCGATGCATACAAACACAAGGATTGTCATTTATCATTTTGCAGCAGTGGTACCTAAGATGATGGTACTACCCTCCCTTGGACATTGCTCTCTTCTTGCAATTGGATACATTTGTCCTCCTTTTGATTTTTTCAAAAAGATATGAAATGATTCTAAGCAATGCCTTATTGGGTAAATAAGATCACCAAAAGTATAGGACTTGTCAGATGGAGGTATATTATTGACACCTATCCCTTTGCTATTCACTTGTTAGGACTTAGTAATGACTATCCAAAGAGAAAATGAGATAGTGGCAGCAACCATTTATATTATTTATCTCACTTCTATCCATTTCATGGCTATAGTCATGTTGTTACCCAATGTAGATTTATTTTTTCAAATTCATAGATAACATGAAGACAAACCCGTAGCCTTTAATGGTACTGCTCTTATTCATGACTATGCTCTATTCCCGTGAAGCACCATGATTTATGATGGTTTTTATGTTGAATATCTTCATTAAAACACCCCTATGCAAGTATATTCCTTCACTATTATAGCCTATTATTAGAATGGATGATCAATTGTATGAAAAGGTAACAATGCAACTGTGCTTTGCTTCCTTCATTGTTTGCTGTTGATTGTTGATTGTTGTTCATATACACTTGTACCATTGTAATGCTTGATGTCCTACATGAAATTTCATGGCTGTCTTTTAGCATAAACTCATAGTTGTTTTTCATATACACTTGTACTATGGCCTTGGCCTCCAAAATGAGACCTCTCCTGAATCATGACTGCTTAATTGTCATTTGTAACTTGTCATTTCTTGTATGCAATCATGATCCATGTTGGATCAATCATGATGACCCAAAACCCCTGCATGAAAGGTTGTGAGCATAGGAATTGTATCTTGATCACATCATATGAGGGTTCCATTGTTGTCATAAACCTCTTGTAATGACATGTTTTAAATAGGAATATTATCTATGTCAACTAGAGTTGATGTTTCTTGAATGTCTTTTGCTTTTGTGCAACTTCAGATTTTGTTTTTGTTGCTATCTTGTTTAACATGCTTGGAATGCTTTCAATCTCATCATGTTCTCAATATAAAGGATAGCATATAACTTTCATTCATCTCACTTATGAGGGCAGCAATATAGATGGCCATGCTTCTTTGCCATGAAAATAATTATGCTTTGTTTTGAATACTTCCCCATGCTTGTCAACTTGTAAGCTCCTTGATGTATATGCAGCTGATGTTTATTGCTAGTTGGTTGTACTCCTCATTTCATGGCTCATTTGCTCCATTTTTTAATATAGTAGCTACCTCTACTATCATGTAGTATACATTTATCACTGTTCTCCTTCATGAGACCATTGTAGCATGAATTGTTGGTTGTCTTTATCAATGACATAACTCTTACCTATTGCATTCATTTTCACAAGTACACCTATGAATGAATAATATCAATCCCTTGTGCCTCCTATAGCTCTTGCAAAAGTGTTGTCTCTGTACTTGTATCATGACCTTGATTTAACCATTGCTCTTCTTCTATTATGTGTAATAAATACACATAGTCTCCTCATTTTAACTTTATTGAACAGCCACCTATCACATATGTGGGTGACCTAACAGCTCACCTTCCTATATGATGTGTGACTTCCCAATAGGGTTGTGGTGAGAGGGGCTTGACAACAACTTGAAATGCTTCCTCATTGTTTAAGAGATGCATAATTGAACTTAATGCATCTATGAAGTCACTGCCTTTATAAACAGATCATGGATCTTCTTAAGAAGATTGAAGGACATATCAGCACAATATGTTGCATCTTTTGAGGGTGATCCCACAATAGTGGTTTACAATTTTTGGCCAAACTCGACATTAAATTTTTTTTTAACTAAATCTTCACATTCAGGCACCTATAGCGGCTAAACCGTGAGGAATTTGAAGATGACGCCAACAAGAGTCTCATCACATTTTGTTTGTAGATTCTATAAATATTTTTTCAAAATTTTTGGAATCAAATTTCCTCTTTTCCATCTCCCACGAAAACTAGTTATTTTGAAAACAACATTTTAAAAAAGTATGGCCTTACACTATATAGTGCATAACTTTTCCATGAAGGATAAAATCCTAATTCTTTCGAATTTAGATTTGTAACTCCGATATCTAGTGCTTCCACTTGGTTAGATAGTTTTTTATTGAAATTTTTTTCTTTCATCAAGTTTTGAATTCAAACCAATTAGAATTCATATATAGTGCAATCGTATAACACTTAACTTTTTTGTATGTATTGAAATTATATTTTATTTCTTTTGTTGAATCAAGGATTTCAATATCTAGTGCACTCATATTTTTTCAAATTTATATTTTGATAATTTCCTATTTTCCACATGTGCGAAGCGAGAGACCTTCATTTTTGATGAAAAACCTATGTTTAATAAAACTAAAAACAAATACATAATAAAAAGAATAAAACATATTAAAATTATATTCATTGGATAGCTCATTTTGAGGACTACGGATTCTAGTTGGGTTTGTGAATATTCCTCATTTTCATCCTCAACCCAAGCTTTGAAGCACTTAAAAATTTAGGCTCTTTATGTGAACAAGGTCAAAAATCCCTTGAAAGGGGGTTAAGAACTAGGGGTCATTCCCGAACCCCCTTCCAGAAAAAGGGAACATTTTGTCCATGCATGCATTAAATGGGTTCACTTGAACCTTCATTCGAGCAAACCCTTTTTTGGTTCGTTTGAACCAATGAGTTCATTCGAACCCCCAAAAAGATTTTTTTTGGCATGGGGTCATTTTTTACAAGTTTTCCTTCCTCATTCGAATTGTAAACCACTTTTGTGGGTTTACCCATGAATGATGTGAAAGTTGATCAACGGTGTGATTCCATATTGATTTAATGCATTGATAATGGATAAATCTTTGATCAAGTTGCTCAATTTCCTTTTTCTTTCAAGCATGTTGAGCTCTCTACCCGCTTGTGAGAGCCACATTTACCCCACGTATGTATTTGGATCCAAATCAAAATAGTAACGGACTTGTCTAAATCTGCACATGAAACAAAGCAGGTTAGAAAATAAATGCATATGTTGGATGTGTTTGATGACTTCTTTGTTTTCCAAGACATCCAAGGTTTGCATGCTTATTTTATGCACTTATGGATTAGTTTATACATGCATAGGTAGGTGTGTATGTAAGGATTGAATCTTTCATTGCTTAGAGCCTTTCTCTAATATCATTGCTTTTTCAAATGCAGGGGCTAGGAGCACTACGGAGCTGGGGAGGACACAAGCAGCGGGGCAACAGCGAGAGAGGGCTTGAGGGCAGCTTTATGTGATCATTCTTAGGCAATGGTTACAGTACTTATATGCACATTGTTTGTTTACTTTACATATTCATGTATGAATTGCTTCATATTTTCATTGAATAAGAGAGTTAGTCCCTTGGCTTGTGAGGGACATGTACATTTCAATATTATCAATAAAGACTACATTTGTATATCTATGATTCTCTTTCTCATTTATTGTAATTGCAACATTGAAAGGACAAAATGTAATCTACTTTATTTGACAATCACTCCTTCATGCATATTGAAACTAGCAATTTTATGGTTTATCTTTAAATGTTTAAACAACATGAAAAGAGAAAACACTAGGTTACCTGATTTCAGCTGAAAGCTAAAAATTAGGTAACAATAAAGGAGCCTGAAGACTCCTCACTAAACTCAACTTGTCAAAAACACAACCAATTCTTGACTATCCTTTTAACTAGGACTCCACATTCTTCACAAAACCTTTTTTCAAAGTACTCAAACTATGATTAAGGAACACACACCTCTTATTGAATTCAAAATAAACCTAAAGCAACATCAAAATAATGACCCAAACCCATTTCACCAACATAAACAACTCCAATATAAGAACTATCAAAAGTGGATTGTGTTAATCAACCATTATGCCCATTTAGGCCACCTACACAAGACAACTTCAAACTCCAAGCCCAATCCTCATTACCAAAGTCTCATACATGTCTAAAAATTCCTATACAACATAGTTAAATCATTCCCCAACCTTTATTCTTGACAATTCTTCAAACACCCATTCAAACCCTTCATTATTGATTCCAAAATGTGGTTGTCATAACACTGTATCTATAGGACAGTATACAAAAGTGCATTCAAAGCTTATAAATCACCAAACCTTCTTATAGAGACTTCAATATACCCCTCTAAAACCTTTTAACTCACTGTAATCCAAGTAGAACATCCTTTGCATTAGCAAAACACAATTTTTTTACTATTCTCTGTCAAATTCTTGATTTTTTCAAGCAAATACAGATCTAGGGAATTGATTTTTCACATGCTAACCATCATCACTTAGTCTGAATCTTTGGAACATGAAATAATATACAAAAATAATCCTACTCACCAAGATTTAGACTATTCTACTAGTTAATTTGCAAGAAACACAATTTTGAACTCCCATTGCTACCCTAGAACAGGGTTTCAACCCGCTTGAAGTGAATTTACAATAACTTTTAAAATTCTAAATGGTTTTAAATGAGATCAATTGCATTATAAACTAGATTCATAGGTCCATCAAGTATATTGATTTTTGAGTAGTGTATACATAGGTGAACAAAACTAAAGATGTATTTTTCAGTATGCAATACAAATTAGCTTAAAATAAAATCTATGACAACTATTATGTTTATGCTATTTAGTTAAATGCAAAGATTGAGCAATATAAGAACACATAAAAATAGGATTTATATTCAACAACACAAATGACTCGATAAATTAGAAGAGGGGTGTTAGAAAACTACAAGATCCACTTTACTACAATGCACAATACAAAATCTGCAATTAATAGTAAAAATACTTCAATTTACTTCATCTACACTATACACAAGACATTGTAAGCTAAATAAGATTGTTACATTCAAAGAAACAATGAAAACTTTACACCTATTATAATATTAGTTCTCAGTGTTCCTAGTGTTCCATCATTCCATCACAATGGGCCCATTATACTCATGCAATCTCAAGTTAGGGTCCTTACTATGAATTATTTGTTTTATTTGTCCAAGCATGTTAAATGTTTCAAAAATATCTTGAAGACTAGGAGATTCAATATATTTAATGACCTACATAACAAGTGAGATAAAGAAACAAACATATCTAAAAGAATATCAATAAAACATAAGATTCAAATGATAGAGAGAATACTATTACGAAAAATGAAAATAATTTACAAGTTACAAACATTAATAAATTGATAATTTAATAATAAAATTAGAAATTCTTACTTCATTGTGAACTACCAATTATCATAAGGATCTTTTACTTCATACCTTTTCCTTCAATTGTGTTTTCCTTTGTTCATCTACTCCACTTTGTACTAGCAATGATCCCCTTACTCTGATAAATCTGCATAAATCATCATGTAGATGGGCAATTATAGTGATTTGAATTTGACAAGCAATGGATTTTGATGGAATAAAGTCATTACAATTTTGGCTTTTTTAGGAGTAAAACATAATACAAACCAAAAATTAACTGCTCAACACTATAGGTCAAACAAAATAGAATTATTGTGTAACAACCTGTAGGATGAAGATATACGTTTTTGTGACACTCACTGCAATTAACATCTAACCACCCAGACAATTAAACACAATTATTGATGAAGTCACAACATTTCTAACATAATTCTTGTCTAATTATTATATAATTTTTATAAAATTTCCACAAGTAAAATACCAAAGTCCTCCCTTCCTATGCGAAAATGGGAGCTTTGGGACGAGCTATGAACATGCACCAAAGCATAATGGTAGGAGAATTTTTTTTAGATGTTATAGTTGGATATGCTTTGGTAGACATATATGCAAGATGTGGAATTGTAGACAAAACAACTAAATTTTTTGACAGAATGCCTCAAAGAGATGTCATCTCATGGAATGAAATGATTGATTGCAAAATGTGCAAAAAGTGGATTTTACAAGGAACCTCTCAAAATATTTGAATTAATGAAGCACTCTTGAACACATCCTAACATTCTATTTTCAATGGAATCAGGGAGGTTATTTAAACTTTTACACTCTTCTATGTTCAAGTGTTGCAGTTGTGACAGGTTGCCAATGAATCAGGGAGGCTATTTAAATCTATACACCCTACCATGTTCAAGTGTTGCAGCTATGACAGGTTGTCAATGGAATCAAGGAGCTTATTTAAATGTTCACACCCTTTTATGTTCAGGTGTTTCAACTGTGACATGTTTCCAAATGAATCATAGAGCGTATTTAAACATCCATGCCCTTTTATGTTCAAGTGTTACAGCTATGACATGTTCCTAATGGAATCAAGGAGGTTATTTAATCAGGGAGCTTATTTAAATGTCCACACCCTTCTATGCTCAAGTGTTGTGTTGCAACTGTGACAAGTTGCTAATGAAATCAAGAAAGTTATTTAAACTGTGACAATATTGTATTTTTAAGTGTTGTAGTTGTGATAGATTGTCAACATAATCATTGAGGTTATTTAAACCTTTAAAATTTCCTATTATATTCAAGTGTTGAAGTTGTGAGAGGTTGACAATGGAATTGGGGAGGTTATTTAAACCTCTTCAACTTTCTATTTTCAAGTGTTGTAGATGTGACATGTTTCCAATGGAATCAAGAAGGTTATTTAAACCTCTACAGTCTTCTATGTTCAAGTGTTGCAGCTGTGACAGGTTGCCAATAGAAACAAGGGGGTTATTTAAACTTTTACACATTTCTATGTCAAGTGCTACAATTGTGAGTTGCCAATGGAATAGGTAGGTTATTTAAATCTATACCACACCATACCATGTTCAAGTGTTAGGTTGGCAGGGTTGCCAATGGAGTGGGAGGAGGTTATGTAAATGTCAACACCTTCTATGTTCAAGGTTTAAATTTGTGACAAATTGCCAATGGAATCAAGGAGGTTATTTAAGCCATGACAATATTTTAGTTTTTGAATGTTGCAGCTACAATAGGTTGACAATGGAATCGAGGAGGTTATTTAAACCTCTACAACTTACTATTTTCAAGTACTGTAGACATGATAGGTTGCCAAATTTCTTATATCATCTAAATTTTAGCATCGTAGAGGAGGGGTTGACAACAATTGTGGAGAAAAAAAAAGCTTCATACAAGGTTTTGAAGGCTCCAAATACTACAATTTTCACTCTATTCCCAAGAGAAAAGACAAAGAATACAAAGAACACAAAGAACACACTTTGGGAGAAAGAGATGCAAAACATAATGAATAATATTATCATTAGACAAAAATATAGCTATATACATTTGGAAGAATGACACTTCTAAAATTGATTGCATAATCTATTCTAAACTACTAGCTTTTCAATGTTAAGAATCCCAAAGAGAATTGTCAAAGATATATATAAGATAGTGTTATTTAATCAAACAAAAAAAAGAGCAACATAAAATTTTAATCACCCTAGTGAAGAGTTTTATTTCCCATGGAAGTGGGTGGGTAACAATTTTCAATTATGAAAAACCTAGTTCTAAGCACAAAGCTGATCTACATAAATTGTAAGGAAAAAATTTCAATTAGAGTTCTCTAATTAGGATAAACCATTTGGACTGGAAGGAGTTGGCACCAAGAGATCATCAAGTTGTTTGATATTAGCCAGTGGTTAAAGCATGTTTAGACACAATTCCTACAAGAAACAAAGGGTGGGGAATTAATGTCAAGGGAATCCTCCTCAAGATGTTGTGTTAAGTTGAATATTTATATGACATTAAAAGGGAAATCAAGCTTATCAATTCCATATTGTATTATTTGAAACACAATGGAAAGGGTGATTGTATTTGAATCTAAACAACACCAAAAAAAATAAAAGAACAATATTCAAAAAGGTTTGGTGGTATATCTTCATTTCACTCTAAGTAGAGGTATATGGAAAATGCTTGTAGAAGTCAACTAAAAAATATCTCATAAATGCAATTGGCAAAGGTACCGTGAGAACTAGAGACTCAAAAATTTAATTGAAGAGTCTATGTTAGTGGTGTGTTAGCCAATGTTAGATGCAGTTTCTAGGAAATGTTGTAATAGAGATAAAAATGTGAAAGCATAGAAATACTAATAGAATTTTTCAACAAGAATCCTATGTTAACAAAGGAAAATTCTATCTAATGATTGAATAAAAAATCAAAACATTGTACTGATAGTCCATATGAAGAGTAGTTGTTTTAATTAAATAGGCGATGATAGTTGGATTTCAAGAAATCATGTTTTGTGTTGTAGTGACATTGTATGAACCTATTGAGGAAAGAATAACAATAGATTTAAGGAAACTAGCTTAGTCAAGTTAAATCAATGGAATTGGTCATCTGAGACAAAAAAATACATTTAGAAGAGGAATAAATTAACAGTATTAAATAAATAGAAATTAAAAAGGCAGAGAACTTGAAATAAATTACAAGTTAAAGCAAGTTTGCAATCATCCCTATTCCAAGAGATTACAAGATTGGTTACTTGGGCTTATTTGTTTGTTTAATTTTGTCATCAACTAAGATATTTCATGTCTCAAATGATCAGTTATTTTTTCCATAGACATCCTACAGTCCCTGATACTTTGAATGTTGAACTTCTATGTTCTACTATCATATAATTGTTGTGATATATCAATCCATATAACTTGAGTGTAGATTACTTCCCTAATTATTGAGGAAAAATTAGACATGGTGCATGAATCTTTTGAGTAATTGAAGGAACAAGTCTAATTTATTTATTTCAAATAAATGCTTTTGATAATTTGCTGACAAGATAAAGCTTATACAAAAACACAAAAAGAAATTGATGAAAATTAGTGTAATGCTAGAAAATGTAGAAGCCTCACTAATTCTCATGACTACACTGGTAAAAAAATTGCAACATTATAATTCCTTATCCTGTCAGTCCAATACCTGCAATGTACACTGACTGAAGCACAAGAATTGGGTTTATTTGAATCCATAATACTCTAGAAATGAATCAATAATATCAGCTTGTTATCATGTAAAAAAATAAGTGTGCCCAAAAACAACATGCCATTTCAGGAATTCCAACATTACACTCAATTTATAATCATATCTACAAAATGGACAAATCATTTACACCAAATGAGAGAATGTACATATGCCTTCACAATATAATCTATTTAAATTTAAAACATTATTTTTGACCATACAAATAACCTAAAGGATAAAAAATTTGAAGCACAACTATGATGCACATCCCAACAACTACAATCAGCAAAACAAAATTTATTCTATAGTTATTTCTTAAGAGAAAATCTAACACACTACATGGATACAGATAATCAATTAGTAATGTTGTGTAAATTGTATTTCCCAATGCTAATTTTATTATTTTTGCATTATCTATTTGTGGTTCTTGATAATGTCTATAGCCTTATCTCTCAGAGGGTGGGAATTTAAATAACTGGGAAGTGAGAATGGTTCTAGATTATGTTTGGGTTTGTTTAGCATATTTTCTGATTTGTTAACCAATATTACCATAAGCTAAGATGGATTGGTGGTTGTAGAATTTTCTCAGTGGGTTGACCACATATTATGTTGTGTAGTTTTATGGAGGTTTGTACTATATTCCTAGGAACCCATCTGAGTAATGGCTAGGTAGGGTTTTGTGTTGCAATTGTTTTTTTAAGGGTAACCATTGATGAAAGCTTAAGTGGGTTTGATTTGTGTAGCTATCAATTAATTCATTTGCCTAATACCATTGACCAGAGAGGTTTCTATATTGTGACTTATATGGTTTTAATTTTAGATCATTAGTAGTTTCTTTGAAACTAATGAAGATAGATAAAATTATGTATAACTCAAGAAAGAATTTGAGAACAAGGAAAAAAGGCATTCAATTAAGCTTAAGGAGTGGAGTTTCTTAGAGAGTAGTCAAAAGAAATTGATATTTCCTAACTTAAGCGATGTAGACTTGACAATAGCTTGTGTTCCTCCACGCGTGATTTCCTTATTGCTAGAGAGCTACTTTACACTGTTAAAAATGAAAATTAGGCCCGAATCTAATACTAAGTACATTTGGGTTTTAATATTGGGGCATCCTTTACTGCTGATTTTGTTGCTTTCCCCACGCTATTGGTTTAGGCTCCTCCAAACTCTTCCTCACTAGTTTTGACCTTTCACTTCTTTGATTTGGTGGCTGACCTAAAATAAGGTTTAGGCCGGGGTTTAGAGTATGTTTATTAAAATGAAAATGGTAAATATAGCTTATTATGCAAAATTGATTTGGAATATTAAGCAATATAATATTATAATATTATATATTATAATATAATATAGTATTATATAATATTATAATATTATAATATAAATTTTATTAATATAATATAATATAATAATATTATATACATGACTTATAGAATCTATATATAGATTCTATTAAATAGAGGACTTAATATTATATAGATTATAGATAATTTTTGAATCAACTTCATCCACGAAGAAAAACTCCAAATTTCATTGAGAGTTTGATCCTGGCTCAAGATGAACGTTGGTGGCATGCTTGACACATGCAAGTCGAACAAGAAGTGGTGTTTCTAGTGGCGAACGTGTCAGTAATGCGTAAGAACCTACCCTTGGGAGGGGAACAAGCTTAGGTAGGGGTCCCATGAGGGGGGCTTAAGCTCTATGGATTATGATCAAATTTGAAAGAAAAAAGAATAGAGGAGTAATAATCATTTATTTAGTCATTTTTATTTGTCTGATATTAGTCATTTAGTTGTGATTTTACCCAATCCAGTCAGTCAGTAACCACAAAGTGTGAATCCACATCAATCAATTGCGGGTAAATGTCCAGGTGAAAGACAAAAGAAAGAGAAGAGATAAAGACAAAAAGAAAAAGGAAAAGAAAAGGGTCCGAAATTAAAGAAAGTAAATCAGTCAAAGGAAAAACAAAGGATAGTCGAAAGTCAAAGGATAAAGGCGAAAATTAAAATTGGAGTTGCACCAAAAGATCAACATGTTAATGCCCTAATACAACCGCCCAGTTAATAAATCCATGAAAGGTGGTTAAGATATGTGTCACAAACCTAAGTGCTATTTTGCATGTAGCACAAAGAGACCAAGGGAACACACCTTGCAACAATCCCTCCTAGTGCAAGCAAGGGTTTTGAACCCATGACCTAGGCTCTGATACCAATTTTTGCGCAGACGGCTGTCGTTGCACCAAAAGATCGACCTGTTAATGCCCGATACTACTGCCAAAGTTAATGAATCCATGGGAGGTGGTTAATCCATGTCATGAACCTGAACGCTACGTTGCATAGCACAAGGAGACCAAGGTGCACACCTTGCAACAGAATTTGACCTCCTAATTACTAAAATTTGACATGCTGATTATTGAAATTTGACTAAGTTTGAAAAATTATAATATCTTCCAAAAATTAGAATTTGCATTATAAATCCTAGCGATCCAAAACCACTATCAAACATCTTGAAATTGTTTCACTGACATAGAAGGAGAAAGAGAAAGAGAAAAAAATATATAGAAATAAAATTAATGCAAAACATAACGCAAGCGTGTTATAACATGCTCGCATTTTGTGAAAGCATTCACATAATGCAAGTGCATTATAAAAATCTTGTGTTATGTGAAATCATTCAAATAATGTGAGTGTTATAGCACACTTGCATTTTTTATTTCTTTGGAAATTTCCAAGCCTTTGGCTTGGATTTGTCTTGGGCTTCTAACCCAAAGGCTTGGAGTGACTTTCCAACATCCAAAGACGTTTTTTTGCAAATTGTAAAAAAATTGACATAATCTTGAGCATGCTCCCTATTAAGTTTTCACATGTTCCAATGTCAAGTCAAAAAACACCATGGTAATGTTAAGCTCTGTCTTAGCTATCTAAACATGTAATTTTTTTCACATTTTGAATATGTTAAGGTTTCATCTTTAATTTCTTTTGTTAGTGTATCCAATTTTGGTGAAAAACCAATGTTTGGTATTTTTCACTTTATTTTTAACCATTCATCAAAATTTCATGAGAGGTGGTTAAGCCATGTCACGAACCTAAGCGCTATTTTGCATGTAGCACAAGGATACCAAGGGCACACACCTTGTAACAATCCCCCCCAATGCAAGCGAGGGTTTTGAACTCATGACCTAGGCTCTGATACCAATTTTTGCACAAACAGTTGTTGTTGCACCAAAATATCAACCTATTAATGCTCAATACAACCGCCAGAGTTAATGAATCTATGAGAGGCAGTTAAACCATGTCACAAACCTGAACGCTACACTGCGTAGCACAAGGAGACCATGTCACGAACCTAAGCACTACACTACATAGCACAAGAAGACCATGTTAGAGTTAATAAATCCATGAGAGGTGGTTAAGCCATGTCACGAACTTGAGTGCTATTCTACATGTAGCACAAGGATACCAAGGGCACACACCTTGCAACAATCCCCCCAGTGCAAGCAAGGGTTTTGAATCCATGACCTAGGCTCTGATACCAATTTTTGCACAGATAGTTGTCATTGCACCAAAAGATCGATCTGTTAATGTCTGATACAACTGCCAGAGTTAATGAATCCACTAGAGGTGGTTAAGCCATGTCACGAACCTGAATGCTACATTGTATAGCATAAGGAGACCAAGGGTGCACACCTTGCAATAGAATTTGACCTCCTAATTACTAAAATTTGACATGTTGATTATTGAAATTTGACTAAGTTTGAAAAATTATAAGATCTTCCAAAAATTAGAATTTGCATTATAAATCCTAGAGATCCAAAACCACTCTTGAACATCTTGAAATAGTTTCATTGACATAGAAGGAGAAAGTGAAAGAGAGAAAAATAGAAAGAGAAAAAAAAAATGCAAAACATAACGCGAGCATGTTATAATATGTTCGCATTTTGTGAAAGCATTCACACAATGCGAGTGCATTATAAAAAGCTTGTGTTATGTGAAATCATTCAAATAACATGAGCATGTTATAACACACTTGTATTTTTTATTCCTTTGGAAATTTCTAAGCCTTTGGCTTGGATTTTCCTTGGGCTTCTAACCTAAAGGCTTGGAGTGACTTTCCAACATCCAAAGACATGTTTTTGCAAATTGTAAAAAAAAATGACATAATCTTGAGCATGTTCCCTATTAAGTTTGCACATGTTTCAATGTCAAGTCAAAAAACACCATGGTAATGTTAAGCTCTCTCTTAGCTATCTAAACATGTAATTTTTTTCACATTTTGAATATGTGAAGGTTTCATCTTTAATTTCTTTTGTTAGTGTGTCCATTTTTGGTGAAAAACCAATGTTTGGTATTTTTCACTTTATTTTTAGCCATTCATCAAATTTTCAAATAAACTACATTTTTAGATACTAGACTTCATTCTACACATTAAAAAAAAAATTCAATTAGTTTTCAAAAAAAGTGTGGGTGTGGGGGCGTGGGGGGGGGGGAGAGAGAATGCTCAAAATTCTATTTTAGGATGTGTCCATATTGAAAAATAGTAAAAAATCATATATTTATTTAAAAATTAGCAAAAACATCAAGGATAAACTACATGATGTTGCCAATTTCTCACTAAAGTGATTTCTGAAATATTAAAAAAAAGTTAACATCTTAGGTGGGGCACACTAGATGCTATGTTATGTTTTTTTTTAAAAAAATGGACCAATTTGTGTGGCCCCTCTTTTTGAACCCCTTAATCTCTACCATTTTCAAAAAGAAATAGTATTTTAGAAAGTATATTTGGAGCACTATGACTCTTGTTTTTGTTGCATCTTAAAATTTTGAGTGTAACAATCTTCAATTTGTTATCCAAGGTCAGCCCTTTTTATTTCAAAATAGTGGAAACTTAAGACCCCTTTTTGGTCCCCCATCTTTTTGCACTCACCCATGGGTTACATAGTCATGTGTATTGCATCTTATATCACAATGTAAAACATATCTTGATGATCTGTTATTGTATTACAACCTAATGATAATAAGATCTCTAAATCTTGCAATACAACCATTCTTAATAATCCATCTGATAACATAACATTCCCACTATTTCCATGAGATCATTTAATATATCCCTTGGACATGAGGTATTAATGAAAATAGTTCTATGTAACAAATTTACAAGAAGAAAGCAATAATCCTTAATTATTCTCATTCAAAGTTCACATTACATTTCAACTTGGATACAACTATAAAACAATATGTTATTACTACAGTCACAATACATGATACAACAACACTATGATGCAATGACCTACAAACAAGAATCTTCACTTAACATAGACAACCTTCACCTTCCTATATAGAGCCTTCTTCTTTTTCAAAACTTTTAGAACCTTTGCAAATGACATAGAAGTTACATTTTAAAGAGAATGGGAAAACCTAGATTTTTTTATCTAGTTGATATCTGACACAATATAACCCCTCTGGTTTGCAAGAAGTTGGCATCTGTCCAATATGCCATTACACTTTTTTGAATCACAATTGAATCTTTTTTGACATATTTGGGTCATTTTTTACTCCATTACCAATAAAAACAATAGAAACAATGTAAAACATTGTCCAAATCAATTCCTGATCATTGAAATTCTTGTTAAATTCTTTTGCACCATTGAAAAATGTTTTTAATTACTACAAACCCTTGTTAATAATGGCAGAGAAAAACTACAAAAAGGTATGAAAACACATTTCTAGACATTTTCTAATAAGAAAACAAAAAATTACAAAGTTTAAAACATTAAATAAAATGCCCCCAACTCCTTACTACAGGTTTGAGCTTCACCACAACACTAGAGAAGACATGAAAACAAGCTTCAAATAAAATAAAATAAAAGGTTGGGAAATAGTGTTGGTTTTTAGTGGATAGATAAACAAATTAAAGTTTGACTTACATGTGTTGCATTCATACTTCCTTGGTGTCCAACTCAGCAATAAAACCACCAATGGCAATCTCATCGCAATATTTATTCTTATCATAGGTTTGTTCTCTTTCAAATAATCATGTGCAAATGCAAGTTGAAATGGCACCTAGTTAGCAGTCAACAAAATAGGAAAAAGACTGCAAATGTATGTGAAAACAAAAGTTAAACTTGGCCATCTCAGCAAACAAACAATTAGATATTTTTTTATAGCGGCCATTTGAACTATCATAGGATTAACTTGCTCTCCCTTCACAAACTTGTGATGGAGTGATAATATGCCACATGGATTGACCCCTTTACATAGCGCCTAGTTGAACCAATAGTAGAAAACCACTTAAAATTATTTTTACATGTGAAAATGTAATTCGAAGGGGCCCAACTAAGCCTTTTAAAAAAAAAAAATTCGAGTTACGAGAAAAGATTTGAGGAAAAGAATTTTTACAACCAATATTTCTGCCTTCAAATCTATTTAAAACATATGAAATATTTTAAATAACCTTAGAATTACAACATAGTGAAATTGATAATTTTGATTTTTTTTCAAGTCAAATGGCAAAATCATCACCATTGGTGCAAATGGTGTCTAAAGGCCATGAACTTTTACGAAAAATGACTTGTATTTAATGTTGGTCCTTGTCTTGTCTCATATTTTTCATAATATGTCAAATTTATGAACTTCCTTTGTAAATTGGGCTTTTTGACAAGCAATTTAACAAAAAAAATGTTCAAACCTCAAAACTTCTCTAACAACTACAAAAAATAGCTATAGATCATTGATGACAAATGAACAACTCAGTTGTCACTAGAATATAGAAATTTTAAAAATTTTATGAGACCTTATGGACCCACTTAAAAATGGTGATATATTATAATCAGCATGAAAACTCATCAGAGAGTCATGAAAACAATAATGCACACTCCTGGAAAATGATAAAAACTTTCTAACATCCAATTTTAGAAGATGATCTTCACAATAAATGTTGAAATTTTTAGTTTGACTAGCTACCATGGGGCATAAAAATGAGTTTTTGTCACCAACTAAAAGGTCATCATGCACTAAGAACGTGGAAAAAATGTAGGTACTAACAGAAACCATGTATTTTTTACAATAATTCAGGAGGAAAAATCACTTGATATCAACATGCTAATATTGCCAACACACACTTCTCACAAGCTACAACCATTTTATCTAATTGTGTTTTCAGCATTCAATCTATATTCCAAGAGTGAAAAAGTAGCATGGATAGTTAAATATCCAAACCTAGATATTAAGAGGGTAGAATTAACAAAACTTTGTAGCAAAGAATTTGAAAAAATATTAATTATTGAAAACATAAAATAATAATTTAATAGGATAAGAATATGGTCTCTTACTCTAAATAGATTCATGGGAACATGCATCCTAGTGAGATATTTCAATTTACTACATTTGGTTAGTCTTTTTCCATAGAAAATGTTCTTAGTATTTCAAGGTTGGATGTGCCAAAAAGAGAGGTGAACAATAGCCAAAAATAAAACCCTCCAAGGGAAGAAAGTGTATGTGAAACACTTGACTAAGTGAGTGAGGAATTTTATGGTACAACATAACTTAACATTGTTGACAAGCATAAAAAGTATTTCCTTGAAGTAGGTGAACATAATCAACAAGAAGAGGAACTTAGTTGCATCAAGCCAACTTAACCATCATGGTTAGTGGAGGGGCCTATGAACCTTGGAATTTCTTTGAATTCTGATGAAGAACAAATTATTCCATTACCATCTCCACTGGGACACTATTTATGCTGATTTTGGAGATTAGGAAATAAAGTGAAATGTTATAAAATTGGGATGAATTAAGGATTTGAAGCTAAATGTTAGTGAATGGCAAGATAAAATTGAAGTAAAATCCAACCAACCATTGGGAAACCAAAACAATTCCAATATTTTCCAATTCCTAAAACTTTGTATTCATCTAGTGAAGGATACCTCAAACACTCAAGTTGATGATAGAATTAAACTTAGTTAGCGATATCAAATTATCATTGCAAATGATTAAATGAAGCAAGAGACAATAAAGAAAGAAAAAATTGAGAGAAAACTAGCAAGATATATTGGTAGAGAAATGAATGAGCAAGAAAAATTGGAAAGAGAGTTGCAATACTGAGCAAATGAGCAACATGTATAATTCAACGAAGGACAGAGAAGGAACAAAAAAGAGTAATAGAAGATAGAACAAGAATAAAGTTAAAATAATGACATTTAAAAGGAAAAGATGAAATTGGAGAAGAAAAAACATTTTAGAAATCTATTAAATTATTTTCTCAAACAACATACACTATTCAAGGAGATGGTAGGTATTCATTGCCCTCAATATTCTACCATTATGGCTTTTGCAAGTGTTACCCAAGGGTATTCTAGTGGCAATCCAACTTCTCCTATAACATACATTGAGGAGCATATGGGTGGGAAAGTTATGTCAAGCACCAACAAAACACCAAAATCCATTCCATCATTAGGATTATCCTTTCCCTTGTGGTTTGACTGAATTAGAATAGCTCCATATAAGATTCAACATATAGTTCTAAATTTGATTACAAATTTGAGCATCAAGAAAGTGAAAAGGCATGTGTTGGTTACATTTCTAGGAGGCATGCTTACCATTTTTGTTGTAAATAAGAAGATATATGTAGGTCATACATTCACAAACATGTATGTCATTTTGTTCACTCAATCAACATACTTTATAATTATATTTTTTATATTAATTATGATTTTAAGATAAATTCAAGTTTTAACTTCTATTATTATTCATCATTCTTAGTCTTAATCAACTTATTACAAAATTATTAAGTTTGTAAACTAAGAAAATTCAACACCATAAATATGTATTTCTAATTATGATCAACAACAAAACAAACTTAAAAATCAATTGAATCATCATCTTAATGAAGTTGAAAGAAAACCCCACCTTTCCTACATTGCCCAAAAAAAAAAAAAATTACGTTGACCAACCATACTGATAA
The DNA here is from genome assembly GCA_007258455.2 of Sequoia sempervirens. Classification (NCBI taxonomy): domain Eukaryota; kingdom Viridiplantae; phylum Streptophyta; class Pinopsida; order Cupressales; family Cupressaceae; genus Sequoia; species Sequoia sempervirens. The sequence goes on from VDFB02366080.1 coordinate 76,568, forward strand.
CAAACATCCATGCAACCATGATTCTCAATCGGTCACTTTCCTTTCTTCTGGCTGCTTTATTTGCCTCTCCCACCACCTCCTCCTTTCTCATTGTGTGTGCTCTCAAAGGTCGTAACATTGTTAAATAATTATGTTTTGATTAGGTGAAAGGATTGGGAGCCCCTAATGGTCATTCGAGAAATGGTGTGTAAAGATCCCTTGGAAGACCCCCAGTGTTACTTCTCCTACTTAGAAGTGGCATTATTATTTCACTCCAATTATTTGGACATGCTTGAGTGCCCTTCTCTTCTTCGTCTCCTCTGTAGAAAAAAATTCGCAGCTATATCATCGAGGATGAGCAATTGCAATTAACGTTTGTAGGTTATAACTTGTTTGAAGGCCAAGTCCCTGTTGGTGGTGCTTTCCCAACGATCTCAGAAATGTCCTAGAGGGTTCAACACAATTTCTTTGGGTCTTCAAAATAACTACGATTAGCATTCAAAAATTCTCTACTTTCTTTTCATCTACGCTTGGATTCGGGTCTGCTTCATTTGGCCAACTCTCACTTTGAAACATTGTGTCTTATGCTAAAGCACCCTCCTCCATCTCTTGCTCCTGGTCAGTGTTCCTCCAGGTTTTTGACCTTCTCTACGTTGAAGACCCCATTCCTATTGATGAAGATAGTAATTCCTTCAATCACGAAGGGGCTTTTTGTATTTTGCCTCCAGCCTATATCTTCAGAGCATGTTACTCTTTCAGATTCTTGTTTTTATTCTTATCATATTGTGTTCCTACAATGCTTTTCCTTGAATGGTAGTTATTCTTTGTAACTTCCTGTTTTCTCTTTTTTTTTAATATTATATATGGGTGTTTATATCTTTTATTTTATTTTTTAAATTCAGAGTTACTTTTTAATCAAAAGATAAAATATGTAGGTAGGGCATAATTCAACTGGTTAAGTATCTTCTTTAAGACAAGAAGTCACAAGATCTAGTCTCCCTCTGTCCCTCTACTCCAATAGTATCTAAAAAAAATTACAAATAAATCTAACTAAAATGCTTTTAAGTATATTATGAAGGATTAGGGGAGAGGACCCAATACCTGAGCATGTTTCAGTAGTTGTCCTAGTAGTTGTTTATATAATGCCTAACATTTTTATCAATATTAGACCAATAGTTGTAACTTTAAAGTTGTT
>VDFB02366080.1:77841-117950 GCA_007258455.2 Sequoia sempervirens
TCCAATTTTCAAACCATATCTATTGCCTCACTCATGATATTTTCCATCAGCTCCAATTCTTGTATGTATCGTTGAATAGTACCCAGTGGATTGCTTTGATTAGGTTTAGATAGCTGTATGATAATTTCCTCATCACTCTAATGAGTTGGGCTCAGTGGATCTTGAAATTGTAGAACCTCACACAATTGTGGTGTTGTTTGCAAATTTGGGGAATTGTCTTCTGGCAATGGTTGAATAATTGCTTCTAGCTATGGTAAACTGTCCTCTAGCTATTGTAGATTTCCCTGTGGTTGCTGCCCTGTCTCTTGTGGAGGACTCAAGGGGGATACTCCATGACCTCAATGGGGGCCTCTAATAAACTCAGCCATGTATCGATTTGTTTTGTTGCATCTTTTGAGAGTTCAATTGTTTTAGTAGCTAGAGGAAGTTCTGCGAGTGGCGTGCTGGAGGGAGATGAAGTTAATTCAATAATTTCAACTTCCTGATCTTCTTCACTATTGCTTCCCTCTGTAGGTTCATCTTCATAAGAGGAAATTGTTCATCTTCATAAGAGGAAATTGTTTGTCTATTTTTTCTCTTTTGTGGAATTGTTTTGGCTTCCTCTCCTTTGCTTGTCAAAACTTGTATTCCTAAAGTCTTTCATTGAAAAATAGGTGACCATGAGGGATCATAATCTATGTCCAATTTGAACTTTCTTGTCACAACTAACAGTACTTGTGTGAGAATTGCATCCAAGAATAAGGCGATTGCCTATTGTATCACATAAAAGGATTTGTGTTTTAACTTTTAGAGATAAGAATTCCTGAATGCATGGGTGACCCTTTGGTGAAATGGTGGGGCTTCTTGCCTGTAGAGCCAACAACCAAGGTTCAAACCTCGCGGGGTCGCTCTCTACCGCGTCAACAATGGAGTTTTTTGTTTACTCTCGTATTAAGGGGAGGCTCCTTGGTGAATTGGTGGGGCTTCTTGCCTGTAGTGCCAACAACCAAGGCCCAAACCTTAATATTAAATTTTGGGGGATGACCTGCAGTGCAACGACAAGTTGCAAGCAGTAGTGAAACTATTGTCCTGTGTTTGAATCCCATTGGTGGATGGTGGGACAAACACGCGCCGATCATTGGCTGAAGTTCAGAGAACTGTGGAGTGGTGCTCAGAGGACGAAGGAGGTCGAAAGAAGATCAGGTGCTGCTGCGGGGTCAAAGTTGGAGGGAACGATGGAGAGGTGGAGCTGGTGGGGGTGTTCAGACGGAGGATTGACACCGGGTCCTGTAGGGAGCTTGGCGGGAATGCAGGCTGGCGTAGCGACAATCAAGGGATATAGAGGGTAACGAATCAATGGCCGCCGAAGATGACGGGTCGACTGGCTGTAGGTGGGAACATAGTTGGAAAACTCGCCCCAAGGAAAAACTCGCCAAGGGAAAAATTGGAGAGTTTTTAAAAACTCGGCAAAAACTCGGAAAAAACTCGGCAAAAAACTCGGGAAATGAAAAAATTGCTTAAATTTCATTAAAAACACATTTTTTTTGCAAAATTCAAAGACAAGATGAATCCAATGAATCCATAAATGAGTACAAAAGTGTTTTCTATTAATTTTGATTGACTTTAATGTAAATTGATTACAAAATTGCATTCTCATGAGGAATCCCGATGGCTAAAAGCCTGAAAGTTTGATACATCAATACATGAAAATAGTAAAAGTAAAACTAGAACTAGAAGCAAATACTAAGTAACTAAACAACAACTAAATACAACATGCTAGCAGCTAGGCTTTCCTCTTCCCTAGTCTAGCAGCAGCTAGGGAAGAAGGGGTGGGTCCCCGTCCTCTAGTCCTACCGCGTGTGCGTGGGCGTGGAAGTGGTGGCAGTGGCTGCGATGCTACTGCTGCTGGCTCTGACTGAATTTCAAGATCATCCATATGCTCAACCTCAGGAATGTCCTCCAACCCTACATCTCCAACTCCTGATGCACCCACATCCTCCATTGCCTGTCTCTCGAAGTCAAGGATCTCATCCGCGCTAAACAATGGAGGCTGCTCCTCTCGCCCTATCCAATCACTATAAGGATCTATCTCATCTAAGTCAATAGGATCCAATGATTTTTCTTCAACTCTCTTTATGCGCAACCGAAGGTTGTATTGCACAAAGACAAGGTCATTGAGGCGCTTTTGTGTTAACTTGTTCCTCTTCTTCGTGTGAATGGACTCAAACAAGCTCCAATTGTGCTCACAATTGGATGCACTACAAGGCTGACATAGAATGTGGAGGGCAATTTTTTGTAGATTTGGGGTTTTTCCACCCCAATTTTTCCACCAAACATCTGCAAAAAAAGAAAAGAAAATTGAAGAGTTAGAAAACAAAGTCAAAGACTCAAAAGTCAAAAGTCAAAACACATTTTATCAAATTCTAAGATGCATGTGAAATAAACTTAAAATTTAAAGACTCCAAATTTTATACCTGGTGCTATAGTGGTTCTTCCTCTAACAGCCAACTCCGAAGAAAAGAGATTACCAATTGCCTCCCTGTACATATCCATCTCCTTGACAATGAGGTCTCTCACTGCAACATCGGGTTCCATCCTCTGAATGCATGTTGTAAGCCCCTCCATAACCTCTCCATTAGCATCAGAGAAGTTCTCTGAAAAGAGATAAGAAGGGTTGAGGAAGTACCCTGCTGCATGGATGGGTTGGTGGAGTTGATTGTTCCACCTCCTATCAACAATCTCCCATATGGGATCAAATTTGAGGCTGTCCCCCATGTAATAACTTTTGATGGCCTCCTTGGCCCTATCCATGGCATCATAAATGTATCCCATTGGGTTTTCATCCCCATCTACCAAGCGGAGGACTCTAACCAAGGGCTCCGACACCTAGATTAAAAATACAAAAAGATCAAAGTTAGAAATTTACATTGAAAGGCTTAAAGTTAAATTAAAATATATATATTTATATTCAACTTGAGATTAAAATTAAAATCAAAGTTTTGAAGTTACCTTCACGATCTGTGTAGCTTTTTGTGCAAACAAGGGGTCGAAGACTATTGCAGAAATTCTCTCTCCTTCGGGCTTCTTTGAATATGAAGAGTCATTCCATGCTTGACTCACGAACATTTGTTTTAGAGAGCCCAAAGAATCCAAAATGCTTTGCAACGTTAGGAAAATTGTTGCAAACCTTGTGGCACCCGATCTCACCAACTCCTTCCCTTGCGTATGCTCTCTCATCAAATTAAGAACCCAAGGGTGATTGTAGATATATTTTGTGATCCTCCTTGCATCATCTACAATCGGTGCCACCCAAACAAGTTTGCCTATGTCCTCCAAAAGAAGGTCAAGGCAATGAGCCGCACAAGGTGACCAAAAGAGTGATGGATGTCTACTCTCAAGCATCCTTCCAGCTGCCACATACGCTGCTGCATTATCTGTGATGACTTGCACCACATTAGCAATCCCCACCTCCATCACAACTTCTTCCAACAATGTACACAATGTATCTGCAGTTTTTATCTTGTTGGAAGCATCCATCGACTTCCAAAACACTTCACCTTTGGAAGCAACCAAAAAATTAAGGATGGTGCGGTTTCTCCCATCCGTCCACCCATCAGAAAGAATTGAGCAGCCAAATTTTTTCCATTTATTTTTTTGCTCCTCCACCACATGCATTGCCCTTTCGGTTGCATTTGTGAGCAACCTACAAGTACAAAGTAAAATAATTAAATAAGTACAAAATTGTAAGTTTTAAACAAAAAATAGCTTGAATTCAACATAAATAATAAATTAATTTAAATTTTAAATGAAAGAACATAAAATTTAAGTTGATTTGTCACTTACTTCCCACTCAAATCTTTGCGAGAAGGTGGCTTGAAGCCTTTTCCTGCAACTGTCAATGAAGTGACCATATTGTGCCAATAGGGACTATTCGCTACATTGAATGGTATGTTATTGAAATACCAAAAATCAGCACATGCCATGCTAGCATGTTCATGCACCTCCTTGTTCCACCCTGTAGCCTCCAATGATATCTGTGCTCATGGTGTGTTTCTTGGCACAAAAAAACTCTGTGGGTTGCGTGAAGATGAAGGTGGTGGTGGCATTGGCACTCTAGTTGAACTAGAGGACAAGGGGGGCCTAGAGGATGCTGTGGCTGTGGCTGTGGTGGTTGTGCCATGAGTGCGAATCCGTGGACCACGAAGAGAGCCCACAATGCCAACAATATCTGGCTCTGCATCCTCATCTGACTCTATCTCCATGTGCTCGGCCTCGTGCTCCTTAGTCCCATGGGCATGCGCATGTCCACTGGCTATGGCTGCTGCTATGGCTTTTTTAGCCCTCTCCTTTTGCATTTTTTTTCCTCAGCAAGTGAAAGTAGGGCAAGCATCTCTCTTCTAATCTCTTCTTTGGGCTTCTCACAAACCTTGGCATCACGCTGAGGAATGCCTGCTAGATGGTATTTGAGGCGATTTATGCCTCCATGATATGTTTTTTTGCATTCACTACAAACAACTGTTCCAGGCACTGGCCCTCTGACACCATATTTCCATGTAGGGTCTCTAGCCCCTGCAGGACGAGTGCCTGGAACCCATGATGATGCTGTGTGAGGGGTGGAAGTTGATGGGGTGGGGGCGGAACCTGATGCTGAGCCTGAACCAGAGCCAGAAGCCATTATAGTGTGTAATGTGTATTCACTGATCAATGATCAATCTACACATTCAAAAAATAAGCACAACATATTAGTTTTTTAATATAAAAAAATTTTAAAAACAACCTAAAATCATTAAAACTTAAAAAATCTAGAGCTAAATTTCATTTAAATTGATACAAATGTGCTTAAATGAATTATCAATTAACATTATTAACTAATCTTATCATTCTACACAAAAAATGAACCTAGGTCTGAAAATTACAAAAAATAGTGAAAAAAATGAAAAAAATCAGCAAAAATCAACAAAAGATTGTGATGAATTTTGTTTTTTGGATTCTAAATGCAAAAAAATTGTTTCTTTGTGCTCTATCATGTCTTTTTTTCAATTTGGAATGAGTATTTTGCAAGAACAATGAAAGAAAATGATTAATCAAAAAAAAAAAACAAAAACAGAAACCCTACCTTTGAATCGAATTTCTCTTCAAAATCCACACAAAATGGCGTTTGAATCTTCTCTCCTCGATGGAAAATCGTTGGAACTGATATCTCCTTGCTTGGGGGGGTTTTCAGCTCCTCACACAAAGTATTGATTTTGAAATGAAATGAAGAACATAAAAGACGTTTTGTGCTTTATTCCTACGCGGGCGAGTTTTTGGCGAGTACTCGCCATAAAAACTTCGTTAAAAACTCGAAAAAACTCGAAAAAAACAAGTTTTTTGATTTTGGCGAGTTAAACTTTTTAAAACTCGTTTTTTATAAAAACTCGTGAGTTTTTAAAAACTCGCCGAGTTCTCTGCGAGTTTTCCAACTATGCTCGAGACTATACTAACTTGGTATAACTGCGAAATTTCAATAGAAAATGTTTGAGGAATACAAAATGTTCATAACCAAATTTGCAACTTTGATATAGATCTTCAAATATGAAAAATATTATTGTAAATAAAAAAAAAAAAAAAAAACAATGAAATTATATATATGCTATTATTATTTTTTTATTTAAAATTTTTATATTAAAAAAAATCATTTCTTCAAATTCATTTGTATTTTTTAATATAATAGAAATTAAGTAGTTTTCTTATTGAATATTATTAGACCTGCACTCTGTTTTGTTCAAATTAACTTTGTATTTTTTTAACATAATCACTAGAAATGAAAAGTAACTCTCTCTTTTTATATATAATTTATTTTTGAATAGATTAAATTAATCTATTCAATATTATTATTTTTAATTTTATTCAATATTATAAGGCTTGGAGAAAAAGTAGTGTATTTTGTTCAAGATCTATTTTTTAACACGTCATTTTAGATGGAAATCAAGTAGGAGAGATGATCCAGTAGTTGAACACCCTAACTTCACGTTTCTAATTATCCTATGTGAAAATTGCAAATCACTTCCAATTTTTTACAACTTACTTGGCAAGTCCCCTACTTATAACTAAGGTTTCAGGGCCACATTATCAAGTACGATGCCACATCAGCATGCTTTTTGTCAAGGTGTCCAAAAAGGCCCAAAAAAAAGGTGAGACCAATACTTGTGCATTCACAACATGTTTTATTGAGCGCTGATGTGGAATCACATGATTGGTTGCTTTTTAGATCAAAGGAATACATTTTGTTTAATTATGGGTAGTCATCATCAACACTAACAACTTTAAAGTTACAACTATTGGTCTAATATTGATAAAAATGTTAGGCATTATATAAACAACTACTAGGACAACTACTGAAACATGCTCAGGTATTGGGTCCTCTCCCCTAATCCTTCATAATATACTTAAAAGCATTTTAGTTAGATTTATTTGTAATTTTTTTTAGATACTATTGGAGTAGAGGGACAGAGGGAGACTAGATCTTGTGACTTCTTGTCTTAAAGAAGATACTTAACCAGTTGAATTATGCCCTACCTACATATTTTATCTTTTGATTAAAAAGTAACTCTGAATTTAAAAAATAAAATAAAAGATATAAACACCCATATATAATATTAAAAAAAAAGAGAAAACAGGAAGTTACAAAGAATAACTACCATTCAAGGAAAAGCATTGTAGGAACACAATATGATAAGAATAAAAACAAGAATCTGAAAGAGTAACATGCTCTGAAGATATAGGCTGGAGGCAAAATACAAAAAGCCCCTTCGTGATTGAAGGAATTACTATCTTCATCAATAGGAATGGGGTCTTCAACGTAGAGAAGGTCAAAAACCTGGAGGAACACTGACCAGGAGCAAGAGATGGAGGAGGGTGCTTTAGCATAAGACACAATGTTTCAAAGTGAGAGTTGGCCAAATGAAGCAGACCCGAATCCAAGCGTAGATGAAAAGAAAGTAGAGAATTTTTGAATGCTAATCGTAGTTATTTTGAAGACCCAAAGAAATTGTGTTGAACCCTCTAGGACATTTCTGAGATCGTTGGGAAAGCACCACCAACAGGGACTTGGCCTTCAAACAAGTTATAACCTACAAACGTTAATTGCAATTGCTCATCCTCGATGATATAGCTGCGAATTTTTTTCTACAGAGGAGACGAAGAAGAGAAGGGCACTCAAGCATGTCCAAATAATTGGAGTGAAATAATAATGCCACTTCTAAGTAGGAGAAGTAACACTGGGGGTCTTCCAAGGGATCTTTACACACCATTTCTCGAATGACCATTAGGGGCTCCCAATCCTTTCACCTAATCAAAACATAATTATTTAACAATGTTACGACCTTTGAGAGCACACACAATGAGAAAGGAGGAGGTGGTGGGAGAGGCAAATAAAGCAGCCAGAAGAAAGGAAAGTGACCGATTGAGAATCATGGTTGCATGGATGTTTGTTATCAGTATGGTTGGTCAACGTAATTTTTTTTTTTTTTGGGCAATGTAGGAAAGGTGGGGTTTTCTTTCAACTTCATTAAGATGATGATTCAATTGATTTTTAAGTTTGTTTTGTTGTTGATCATAATTAGAAATACATATTTATGGTGTTGAATTTTCTTAGTTTACAAACTTAATAATTTTGTAATAAGTTGATTAAGACTAAGAATGATGAATAATAATAGAAGTTAAAACTTGAATTTATCTTAAAATCATAATTAATATAAAAAATATAATTATAAAGTATGTTGATTGAGTGAACAAAATGACATACATGTTTGTGAATGTATGACCTACATATATCTTCTTATTTACAACAAAAATGGTAAGCATGCCTCCTAGAAATGTAACCAACACATGCCTTTTCACTTTCTTGATGCTCAAATTTGTAATCAAATTTAGAACTATATGTTGAATCTTATATGGAGCTATTCTAATTCAGTCAAACCACAAGGGAAAGGATAATCCTAATGATGGAATGGATTTTGGTGTTTTGTTGGTGCTTGACATAACTTTCCCACCCATATGCTCCTCAATGTATGTTATAGGAGAAGTTGGATTGCCACTAGAATACCCTTGGGTAACACTTGCAAAAGCCATAATGGTAGAATATTGAGGGCAATGAATACCTACCATCTCCTTGAATAGTGTATGTTGTTTGAGAAAATAATTTAATAGATTTCTAAAATGTTTTTTCTTCTCCAATTTCATCTTTTCCTTTTAAATGTCATTATTTTAACTTTATTCTTGTTCTATCTTCTATTACTCTTTTTTGTTCCTTCTCTGTCCTTCGTTGAATTATACATGTTGCTCATTTGCTCAGTATTGCAACTCTCTTTCCAATTTTTCTTGCTCATTCATTTCTCTACCAATATATCTTGCTAGTTTTCTCTCAATTTTTTCTTTCTTTATTGTCTCTTGCTTCATTTAATCATTTGCAATGATAATTTGATATCGCTAACTAAGTTTAATTCTATCATCAACTTGAGTGTTTGAGGTATCCTTCACTAGATGAATACAAAGTTTTAGGAATTGGAAAATATTGGAATTGTTTTGGTTTCCCAATGGTTGGTTGGATTTTACTTCAATTTTATCTTGCCATTCACTAACATTTAGCTTCAAATCCTTAATTCATCCCAATTTTATAACATTTCACTTTATTTCCTAATCTCCAAAATCAGCATAAATAGTGTCCCAGTGGAGATGGTAATGGAATAATTTGTTCTTCATCAGAATTCAAAGAAATTCCAAGGTTCATAGGCCCCTCCACTAACCATGATGGTTAAGTTGGCTTGATGCAACTAAGTTCCTCTTCTTGTTGATTATGTTCACCTACTTCAAGGAAATACTTTTTATGCTTGTCAACAATGTTAAGTTATGTTGTACCATAAAATTCCTCACTCACTTAGTCAAGTGTTTCACATACACTTTCTTCCCTTGGAGGGTTTTATTTTTGGCTATTGTTCACCTCTCTTTTTGGCACATCCAACCTTGAAATACTAAGAACATTTTCTATGGAAAAAGACTAACCAAATGTAGTAAATTGAAATATCTCACTAGGATGCATGTTCCCATGAATCTATTTAGAGTAAGAGACCATATTCTTATCCTATTAAATTATTATTTTATGTTTTCAATAATTAATATTTTTTCAAATTCTTTGCTACAAAGTTTTGTTAATTCTACCCTCTTAATATCTAGGTTTGGATATTTAACTATCCATGCTACTTTTTCACTCTTGGAATATAGATTGAATGCTGAAAACACAATTAGATAAAATGGTTGTAGCTTGTGAGAAGTGTGTGTTGGCAATATTAGCATGTTGATATCAAGTGATTTTTCCTCCTGAATTATTGTAAAAAATACATGGTTTCTGTTAGTACCTACATTTTTTCCACGTTCTTAGTGCATGATGACCTTTTAGTTGGTGACAAAAACTCATTTTTATGCCCCATGGTAGCTAGTCAAACTAAAAATTTCAACATTTATTGTGAAGATCATCTTCTAAAATTGGATGTTAGAAAGTTTTTATCATTTTCCAGGAGTGTGCATTATTGTTTTCATGACTCTCTGATGAGTTTTCATGCTGATTATAATATATCACCATTTTTAAGTGGGTCCATAAGGTCTCATAAAATTTTTAAAATTTCTATATTCTAGTGACAACTGAGTTGTTCATTTGTCATCAATGATCTATAGCTATTTTTTGTAGTTGTTAGAGAAGTTTTGAGGTTTGAACATTTTTTTTGTTAAATTGCTTGTCAAAAAGCCCAATTTACAAAGGAAGTTCATAAATTTGACATATTATGAAAAATATGAGACAAGACAAGGACCAACATTAAATACAAGTCATTTTTCGTAAAAGTTCATGGCCTTTAGACACCATTTGCACCAATGGTGATGATTTTGCCATTTGACTTGAAAAAAAATCAAAATTATCAATTTCACTATGTTGTAATTCTAAGGTTATTTAAAATATTTCATATGTTTTAAATAGATTTGAAGGCAGAAATATTGGTTGTAAAAATTCTTTTCCTCAAATCTTTTCTCGTAACTCGAATTTTTTTTTTTTAAAAGGCTTAGTTGGGCCCCTTCGAATTACATTTTCACATGTAAAAATAATTTTAAGTGGTTTTCTACTATTGGTTCAACTAGGCGCTATGTAAAGGGGTCAATCCATGTGGCATATTATCACTCCATCACAAGTTTGTGAAGGGAGAGCAAGTTAATCCTATGATAGTTCAAATGGCCGCTATAAAAAAATATCTAATTGTTTGTTTGCTGAGATGGCCAAGTTTAACTTTTGTTTTCACATACATTTGCAGTCTTTTTCCTATTTTGTTGACTGCTAACTAGGTGCCATTTCAACTTGCATTTGCACATGATTATTTGAAAGAGAACAAACCTATGATAAGAATAAATATTGCGATGAGATTGCCATTGGTGGTTTTATTGCTGAGTTGGACACCAAGGAAGTATGAATGCAACACATGTAAGTCAAACTTTAATTTGTTTATCTATCCACTAAAAACCAACACTATTTCCCAACCTTTTATTTTATTTTATTTGAAGCTTGTTTTCATGTCTTCTCTAGTGTTGTGGTGAAGCTCAAACCTGTAGTAAGGAGTTGGGGGCATTTTATTTAATGTTTTAAACTTTGTAATTTTTTGTTTTCTTATTAGAAAATGTCTAGAAATGTGTTTTCATACCTTTTTGTAGTTTTTCTCTGCCATTATTAACAAGGGTTTGTAGTAATTAAAAACATTTTTCAATGGTGCAAAAGAATTTAACAAGAATTTCAATGATCAGGAATTGATTTGGACAATGTTTTACATTGTTTCTATTGTTTTTATTGGTAATGGAGTAAAAAATGACCCAAATATGTCAAAAAAGATTCAATTGTGATTCAAAAAAGTGTAATGGCATATTGGACAGATGCCAACTTCTTGCAAACCAGAGGGGTTATATTGTGTCAGATATCAACTAGATAAAAAAATCTAGGTTTTCCCATTCTCTTTAAAATGTAACTTCTATGTCATTTGCAAAGGTTCTAAAAGTTTTGAAAAAGAAGAAGGCTCTATATAGGAAGGTGAAGGTTGTCTATGTTAAGTGAAGATTCTTGTTTGTAGGTCATTGCATCATAGTGTTGTTGTATCATGTATTGTGACTGTAGTAATAACATATTGTTTTATAGTTGTATCCAAGTTGAAATGTAATGTGAACTTTGAATGAGAATAATTAAGGATTATTGCTTTCTTCTTGTAAATTTGTTACATAGAACTATTTTCATTAATACCTCATGTCCAAGGGATATATTAAATGATCTCATGGAAATAGTGGGAATGTTATGTTATCAGATGGATTATTAAGAATGGTTGTATTGCAAGATTTAGAGATCTTATTATCATTAGGTTGTAATACAATAACAGATCATCAAGATATGTTTTACATTGTGATATAAGATGCAATACACATGACTATGTAACCCATGGGTGAGTGCAAAAAGATGGGGGACCAAAAAGGGGTCTTAAGTTTCCACTATTTTGAAATAAAAAGGGCTGACCTTGGATAACAAATTGAAGATTGTTACACTCAAAATTTTAAGATGCAACAAAAACAAGAGTCATAGTGCTCCAAATATACTTTCTAAAATACTATTTCTTTTTGAAAATGGTAGAGATTAAGGGGTTCAAAAAGAGGGGCCACACAAATTGGTCCATTTTTTTAAAAAAAAACATAACATAGCATCTAGTGTGCCCCACCTAAGATGTTAACTTTTTTTTAATATTTCAGAAATCACTTTAGTGAGAAATTGGCAACATCATGTAGTTTATCCTTGATGTTTTTGCTAATTTTTAAATAAATATATGATTTTTTACTATTTTTCAATATGGACACATCCTAAAATAGAATTTTGAGCATTCTCTCTCCCCCCCCCCCACGCCCCCACACCCACACTTTTTTTGAAAACTAATTGAATTTTTTTTTTAATGTGTAGAATGAAGTCTAGTATCTAAAAATGTAGTTTATTTGAAAATTTGATGAATGGCTAAAAATAAAGTGAAAAATACCAAACATTGGTTTTTCACCAAAAATGGACACACTAACAAAAGAAATTAAAGATGAAACCTTAACATATTCAAAATGTGAAAAAAATTACATGTTTATATAGCTAAGAGAGAGCTTAACATTACCATGGTGTTTTTTTGACTTGACATTGAAACATGTGCAAATTAATAGGGAGCATGCTCAAGATTATGTCATTTTTTTTACAATTTGCAAAAACACGACTTTGGATGTTGGAAAGTCACTCCAAGCCTTTAGGTTAGAAGCCCAAGGAAAATCCAAGCCAAAGGCTTAGAAATTTCCAAAGAAATAAAAAATACAAGTGTGTTATAACATGTTCACGTTATTTGAATGATTTCACATAACACAAGCTTTTTATAATGCACTCGCATTGTGTGAATGCTTTCACAAAATGCAAGCATATTATAACATGCTCGCGTTATGTTTTGCATTTTTTTTTTCTCTTTCTATTTTTCTCTCTTTCTCTTTCTCCTTCTATGTCAATGAAACTATTTCAAGATGTTCAAGAGTGGTTTTGGATCTCTAGGATTTATAATGCAAATTCTAATTTTTGGAAGATCTTATAATTTTTCAAACTCAGTCAAATTTCAATAATCAACATGTCAAATTTTAGTAATCAGAAGGTCAAATTCTGTTGCAAGGTGTGCACCCTTGGTCTCCTTGTGCTATACAACGTAACGTTTAGGTTCGTGACATGGATTAACCACCTCCCATGGATTCATTAACTTTGGTAGTTGTATTAGACATTAATAGATCGATCTTTTGGTGCAACGATAACTATCTGTGCAAAAATTAGTATCAGAGCCTAGGTCATGGGTTCAAAATCCTCGCTTGCACTGGGGGGATTGTTGCAAGGTGTGTGCCCTTGGTATCCTTGTGCTACATGTAGAATAGCGCTCAAGTTCATGACATGGCTTAACTACCTCTCATGGATTTATTAACTCTAACATGGTCTCCTTGTGCTATGTAGTGTAGCGTTCAAGTTCGTGACATGGTCTCCTTGTGTTATGCAGTTTATCATTTAGGTTTGTGACATGGTTTAACTGTCTCTCATGGATTCATTAACTCTGGTGGTTGTATTGAGCATTAACAGGTTGATATTTTGGTGCAACAACAACTGTTTGTGCAAAAATTGGTATCAGAGCCTAGGTCATGGGTTCAAAACCCTCACTTGCATTGGGGGGGATTATTTCAAGGTGTGTGCCCTTGGTCTCCTTGTGCTACATGCAAAATAGCGCTTAGGTTCGTGACATGGCTTAACCACCTCTCATGAAATTTTGATGAATGGTTAAAAATAAAGTGAAAAATACGAAAGATTGGTTTTTCACCAAAACTGGATACACTACCAAAAGAAATTAAAGATGAAACCTTAACATATTCAAAATGTGAAAAAATTACATGTTTAGATAGCTAAGAGAGAGCTTAACATTACCATGGTGTTTTTTGACTTGACATTGGAACATGTGAAAACTTAATAGGGAGCATGCTCAAGATTACGTCAATTTTTTTACAATTTGCAAAAAAAAACGTCTTTGGATGTTGGAAAGTCACTCCAAGCCTTTGGGTTAGAAGCCCAAGACAAATCCAAGCCAAAGGCTTGGAAATTTCCAAAGAAATAAAAAATGCAAGTGTGCTATAACACTCACGTTATTTGAATGATTTCACATAACACAAGCTTTTTATAATGCACTTGCATTATGTGAATGCTTTCACAAAATGCGACTATGTTATAACACGCTCGCATTATTTTTTGCATTAATTTTGTTTCTTTATATTTTTCTCTCTTTCTCTTTCTCCTTCTATGCAGTGAAACAATTTCAAGATTTTTGATAGTGGTTTTGGATCGCTAGGATTTATAATGCAAATTCTAATTTTTGGAAGATATTATAATTTTTCAAACTTAGTCAAATTTCAATAATCAGCATACCAAATTTTAGTAATCAGGAGGTCAAATTCTGTTGTAAGGTGTGCACCTTGGTCTCCTTGTGCTATGCAACGTAGCATTCGGGTTCATGACATGGATTAACCACCTCCCATGGATTCATTAACTTTGGCAGTTGTATCAGGCATTAACAGGTCGATCTTTTGGTGCAACGACAACCGTCTGTGCAAAAATTGGTATCAAAGCCTAGGTCATGGGTTCAAAACCCTTGCTTGCACTAGGAGGGATTGTTGCAAGGTGTGTTCCCTTGGTCTCCTTGTGCTACATGCAAAATAGCACTTAGGCTTGTGACATATCTTAACCACCTTTCATGGATTTATTAACTTTGGCGGTTGTATTAGGCATTAACATGTTGATCTTTTGGTGCAACAACAACCATCTATACAAAAAATTCTAATAATTAGAAAATTGTATCATCTTTCTCTCTCTATCTCCCTCATTGCTTATCCCTTACACTCTATACTCTCTCTCTCTCTCTCTATCTCCATCCCTTTATATAAATCTCTCTCCCTTGAGATCAAGATCTACCTCTCTACCTATACATCCTTCTCTCTCTAACTCTCTCTCCCTCCCTCCCTCCTTTCCTCTCTACTTATCTCTATCTCCCTCCTTCCCTCCTTCCCTCTCTATATCTCTCAATCTTGTCACTAGTAGAATTTGGAAAATAAATGACTACGTGACTAACACTAGTAGTATTTTGAAAATAAATGACTAATTTGGTCATTAGGTAAAATCACAACTAATTGACTAAATAAATGACTAATATCAGAAAAATAAATATGACTAAATAAATGACTATTGCTCCTCTATTATTTTTTCTTTCAAATTCAATCATAATCCATAGAGCTTAAGCCCCCCTCATGGGACCCCTACCTAAGCTTGTTCCCCTCCCAAGGGTAGGTTCTTATGCATTACTCACCTGTTCACCACTAGAAACACCACTTCCTATCCGACTTGCATGTGTCAAGCATGCCACCAACGTTCATCCTAAGCTAGGATCAAACTCTCAATGAAATTTAGAGTTTCATTACTTATTACTTATAGCTCCCTTCTTCGTGGACGAAGTTGATTCACAAATTATCTATCATCTATATAATATTAAGTCCTCTATTTAATAGAATCTATATATAGATTCTATTAAGTTATGTATATAATATTATAATATTATATTATATTAATAATATTTATAATATAATATAATATTAATAATATTTATATTATATTATAATATAATATTATAATATTATATTATTAATATTCCAAATCAATTTTTTTTTGCATAATGGGTGCCATATTTACCGCCAGTCATTTTCATTTTAATAAACATACTCTAAACCCCTGGTCGAAACCTTATTTTTAGGCTGCAGCTCACCAAATCAAAGAAGTGAAAGGTCAAAACTAGTGAGGAAGAGTTTGGAGGAGCCGAAACCAATAGCGGTGGGGAAAGCAACAAAATCTGCAGGTAAAGGATGCCCTAATATTAAAACCTAAATGTACTTAGTATTAGGATCTTGGCCGTAATTTTCATTTTAACAGGTAAAGTAGCTCTAGCACAAGGAACACAAGGTGGAGGAACACAAGATATTGTCAAGTCTACATTGCTTAAGTTAGGAAATATCAATGTCATTTGACTGCTCTCTAAGAAACTCCACTCCTTAAGCTTAATTGAATGCCTTTTTTCCTTGTTCTCAAATTCTTTCTTAAGTTATACACAATTTTCTCTATCTTCATTGGTTTCAAAGAAATTACTAATGATCTAAAAGTAAAACCATATAAGTCACAATATAGAACCCTCTCAAGTCAATGGTATTAAACAAATGAATTAATTTCCAGCTACACAAATCAAACCCACTTCAACTTTCATTAATGGTTACCCTTAAAAAAACAACCACAACACAAAACCCTACCTAGCCATTACTCGGATGGGTTCCTAAGAATACAGTACAAACCTCCATAGAACTACACAACATAATATGTGGTCAACCCACTGAGAAAATTCTACAACCACCAATCCATCTCAGCTTATGGTAATATTGGTTAACAAATAAAAAAATATGCTAAACAAACCCAAATGTAATCTAGAACCATTCTCACTTCTCAGTCATTTAAATTCCCACCCTCTGAGAGATAAGGCTATAGACATTATCAAGAACCAAAAACAAATAATGCAAAAGTAATAAATTTAGCACAGGGAAATACAGTTGACACAACATTACTAATTGATTATCTGTATCCATGTAGTGTGTTAGATTTTCTCTTAAGAAATAACTCTATAATAAATTTTGTTTTGCTGATTGTAGCTGTTGGGATGTGCATCATTGTTGTGCATCAAAGCTTTTAACCTTTAGGTTATTTGTATGGTAAAAAATAATGTTTAAAATTTAAATAGATTATATTGTGATGGCATGTGTACATTCTCTCATTTGGTGTAAATGACTTGTCCATTTTGTAGATATGATTATAAATTGAGTGTAATGTTGGAATTCCTGAAATGGTATGTTGTTTTGGGGCACACTTATTTTTTTATATGTTAACAAGCTGATATTATTGATTCATTTCTAGAGTGTTATGTATTCAAATAAACCCAATTCTCGTGCTTTAGTCAGTGTATGTTGCAGGTATTGGAGTGACAGGATAAGGAATTATAATGTTGTAAATTATGTACCACTGCACTCATGAGAATTAGTGAGGCTTCTACATTTTCTAGCATTACACTAATTTTCATCAATTTCTTTCAGTGTTTTTGTATAAGCTTTATCTTGTTAGCAAATTATCAAAAGCATTTATTTGATATAAATAAATTAAACTTGTTCCTTTAGTTACTCAAAAGATTCATGCACCATGCCTAATTTTTCCTTAGTAATTAGGGAAGTTATCTACACTCAAGTTATATGGACTAATATATCACAACAATTATATGCTAATAGCACATACAAGTTCAACATTCAGAGTATCAGGGATTATAGGATATTCAGAGTATCAGGGATTGTAGGATGCCTATGGAAAAAAGAACTGATCATTTGAGACAGAAAAGATCTTAGTTGATGACATAATTAAACAAACAAATAATCCCAAGTAACCAAGCTTGTAATCTCTTGGAACAAGGATGATTTCAAACTTGCTTTAACTTGTAATTTATTTCAAGTTCTCTGCCTTTTTAATTTCTATTTATTTAATACTTTTAATTTATTCCTCTTCTAAATGTATTGTTTTGTCTCAGATGACCAATTCCATTGATTTAACTTGACTAAACTAGATTCCTTAAGTCTATTGCTATTCTTTCCTCAATAGGTTCATACAACATCACTACAACACAAGACATGATTTCCTGAAATCCAACTATCACCGCCTATTTAACTAAAACAACTACTCTTCATATGGACTATCTGTACAATGTTTTAATTTTTTATTCAATAATTAGATGGCTATTTCCCCTTGTTAACATAGGATTTTTGTTGAAGAATTCTATCAATATTTCTATACTTTCACATTTTTATCTCTGTTACAACATTTCCTAGAAACTACCTCTAACATTGGCTAACACATCACTGACATAGACTCTTCAATTAAATTGTTGAGTCTCTAGTTCTCACGGTACCTTTTCCAATTGCATTTATGAGATTTTTTTAGTTGACTTCTACAAGAATTTTCCATATACCTCTACTTAGAGTGAAATGAATATATACCACCAAACCTTTTTCAATATTGTTCTTTTGTTCTTTTCTGGTGTTGTTTAGATTCAAATACAATCACCCTTTCCATTGTGTTTCAAAGAATACAATGTGGAACTGATAAGCTTGATTTCCCTTTTGATGTCTTGTAAATATTCAACTTGACACAACATCTTGAGGAGGATTCCTTTGACATTAATTCCCCACCCTTTGCATCTTGTAGGAATTGTGTCTAAACATGCTTTAACCACTAGCTAATATTGAACAACTTGATAATCTCTTGGTGCCAACTCCTTCCAGTCCAAATGGTTTATTCTAATTAGAGAACTCCAATTGACATTTTTTCCTTGCAATTTTTGTAGATCAAATTTGTGCTTAGAACTAGGTTTTTCATAATCGCAAAATCTTACCCACCCACTGCCATGAGAGATGAAACTCTTCACTAGGATGATTAGAATTTTATGTTGCTCTTTTTTTTGTTTGATTAAATGATGCTATCTTATATATATCTTTGACAATCCTCTTTGGGATTCTTAACATTGAAAAGCTAGTAGTTTAGAATAGATTATGCAATCGATTTTAGAAGTTTCATTCTTCCTAATGTATATAGCTATATGTTTGTCTAATGATAATATTATTCTTTATGTTTTGCATCTCTTTCTCCCAAAGTGTGTTCTTTGTGTTCTTTGTCTTTTCTCTTGGAAATAAGAGTGAAAATTGTAGTATTTGGAGCCTTCAAAACCTTGTATGAAGCTTTTTTTTTCTCCACAATTATTGTCAACCCCTCCTCTACGATGCTAAAATTTAGATGATATAAGAAATTTGGCAACTTGTCACATCCGCATTACTTGAAAATAGTAAGTTGTAGAGGTTTAAATAACCTCCTTGATTCTATTGACAATCTATTGTAGCTGCAACATTCAAAACTAAAATATTGTCATGGTTTAAATAACCTCCTTGATTCCATTGGCAATTTGTCACAACTGCAACCTTGAACATAGAAGGGTGTTGACATTTACATAACCTCCCCAATTCCATTGGCAACCTATCACAACTGCAACACTTGAACATGGTAGGGTGTATAGATTTAAATAACCTACCTCATTCCATTGGCAACCTATCACAATTGTAGCACTTCAACATAGAAATGTGTAAAAGTTTAAATAACCCCCTTAATTCTATTAACAACCTGTCCCAACTACAACACTTGAACATAGAAGATTGTAGAGGTTTAAATAACCTTCCTGATTCCATTGGCAACTTGTCACATCTACAGTACTTGAAAATAGAAAGTTATAGAGGTTTAAATAACCTCACCAATTCCATTGTCAACCTCTCACAACTGCAACACTTGAATATAATATGAAATTTTAAAGGTTTAAATAACCTCATTGATTTTGTTGACAATCTATCACAACTGCAACACTTAAAAATAAAATATTGTCACAATTTAAATAACCTCCTTGATTTCATTAGCAACCTGTCACAATTGCAACACAACACTTGAACATAGAAGGGTGTGGACATTTAAATAAGCTCCTTGATTAAATAACCTCCTTGATTCCATTAGCAACCTATCACATCTACAAAACTTGAACATAGAAGGGTGTGGATGTTTAAATAAGCTCCCTGATTCGTTTGGCAACCTATCATAGCTGCAACAATTGAACATAGAAGGGTGTGGACGTTTAAATAAGCTCCTTGATTCCATTGGCAACTTGTCACAGCTGCAACACTTGGACATGGTAGGGTGTATAGATTTAAATAGCCTCCCTAATTCATTGGCAACCTATCATAGTTGCAACACTTGAACATAGAAGGGTGTAAAAGTTTAAATAACCTCCCCGATTCCATTGAAAATAGAATGTTAGGATGTGTTCCAGAATGCTTCATTAATTCAAATATTTTGAGAGGTTCCTTGAAAAATCCATTTTGTGCACATTCTGCAATCAATCATTTCATTCCATGAGATGACATCTCTTTGAGGCATTCTGTTAAACAATTCAGGTGTTTTGTCTATGATTCCACATCTTGCATATATGTCTACTAGAGCATATCCAACTATAACATCTAACAAAAATTCCCCTACCATTATGCTTTGGTGCATGTTCATAGCTCATCCCAAAGCTCCCATTTTCACACAAGTAGGGATGACTCTGGTATTTTACTTGTGGAAATTTTATAAAAATTATATAATAATCAGATAAGAATTATGTTAGAAATGTTGTGACTTTATCAATAATTATGTTTAATTGTCTAGGTGGTTAGATGTGAATTGTAGTGAGTGTCACAAAAATGTATATCTGCATCCTATAGGCTATTACACAATCATTCTATTTTGTTTGACCTATAGTGTTGACCAGTTAATTGTTGGTTTGTATTATGTTGTACTCCTAAAAAAACAAAATTTTAATGACTTTATTCCATCAAAATCCTTTGTTTTTCAAATTCAAATCACTATAATTGCCCATCTATAGGATGATTTATGTAGATTTATCAGAGTAAGGGGATCATTGCTAGTACAAAGTGGAGTAGATGAGCAGAGGGAAACACAATTGAAGGAAAAGGTATGAAGTAAAAGATCCTTATGATAATTGGTAGTTAACAATGAATTACAATTTTTTGATTTTATTATTAAATTATCAATTTATTAATGTTTGTAACTTGTAAATTATTTTCATTTTTTCGTAATAGAATTCTCTCTATCATTTGAATCTTATGTTTTATTGATGTTGTTTTAGATATGTTTGTTTCTTTATCTCATTTTTTATGTAGGTCATTAGATATACTGAATCTCCTAGTCTTGAAGAGATTTTTGAAACATTTAACAACATGCTTGGACAAATAAAACAAACAATTTGTAGTAAGGATCCTAACTTGAGATTGCATGAGGAGTATAATGGGCCCATTGTGATGGAATGGTGGAACACTAGGAACAGTGAGAACTAATATTATAATAGGTGTTAATTTGTCATTGTTGCTTTGAATGTAACTATCGTATTTAGCTTACAATGTCTTGTGTATAGTGTAGATAAAGTAAATTGAAGTATTTTTACTATTAATTGCAGATTTTGTATTGTACATTGTAGTGAAGTGGATCATGTAGTTTTGTAACACCCCTCTTCTAATTTACCGAGTCATTTGTGTTGTTGAAACTAAATCCTATTTTTATGTGTTCTTGTATTGCTCAATCTCTGCATTTAACTAAATAGCATAAACATAATAGTTGTCATAGATTTTATTTTAAGCTAATTTGTATTGCATACTCAAAAAAACACCTTTAGTTTTGTTCACTATGTATAAAATACTAAAAAATAAATATACTTGATGGACCTATGAATCTAGTTTATAATGCACTTGATTTCATTTAAAACCATTTAGAATTGTAAAAGTTATTGTAAATTCACTTTAGGTGGGTTGAAACCATGTTCTAGGGTAATAGTGGGAGTTCAAAATTGTGTTTCTTCCAAACTAACTAGTAGAACAATATAAATCTTGGTGAGTAGATTTTTGTATATTATTTCATGTTCCAAAGATTTAGATTGAGTGATGATGGCTAGCATGTGAAAAATTAATGCCCTAGATCTGTATTTGCATGAAAAATCTGGAATTTGACAGAGAATAGTAAAAAATTTGTGTTTTTCTGATGCAAAGGATGTTCTACTTGGATTATAGTGAGTTAGAAGGTTGTAGAGGTGAATATTGAAGTCTCTCTAAGAAGGTTTGGTGATTTATAAGCTTTGAATGCACTTTTGTATACTATCCTGTAGATACAGTGTTATGACAGTCACATTTTGGAATCAATAGTGAAGGGTTTGAATGGGTGTTTGAAGAATTATGAAGAATAAAGGTTGGGGAATGATTTCATTATGTTGTATAGGAATTTTTAGACATGTATAAGACTTTGGTAATGAGGATTGGGCTTGGAGTTTGAAGTTGTCTTGTGTAGGTGGCCTAAATGGGCATAGTGGCTGATTAAGACAGTCCACTTTTGATAGTTCTTATATTGGAGTTGTTTATGTTGGTGAAAGGGGTTTGGGTCATGTATTTTGATGTTGCTTTAGGTGTTTTGTGAATTCAATAAGAGGTATGTGTGCCTTAATATCAATTTGAGTACTTTGAAACAAGGTTTTGTGAAGAATGTGGAGTCCTAGTTGCAAGGATAGTCAAGAATTGGTTGTGTTTTTGACAAGTTGAGTTTAGTGAGGAGTCTTGTGCTCATATTGTTACCTAATTTTTAGCTTTTAGTTGAAATCAGGTAACTTAGTGTTTTCTCTTTTCATGTTATTTAAACATTTAAAAGATAAATCATAAAACTACCAGTTTCAATATGCATGAAGGAGTTATTGTCAAATAAAGTAGATTACATTTTTTCATTTCAATGTTGCAATTACAACAAATGATAAAGAGAATCACAGATATACAAATGTAGTCTTTATTGATAATCCTGAAGTGTACATGTTGCTCACAAGCCAAGGGACTAACTCTCTTATTCAATGAAAATATGAAGCAATTCATACATGAATATGTAAAGTAAACAAAAAATGTGCATATAAGAATGGAACTAGTCATTGCCTAAGAATGACTGGTTACAGGTTGCCCTGCTCCTCTCTGTTGTTGCCCCAAGTTGCTTGTGTCCTCCCCAGCTCCGTGGTGCTCCTAGCCCTTGCATCTAAAAAAGCAATGATATTAGAGCGACACTCTAAGAAATGAAAGATTCAATCCTTACATACACACCTACCTCTGCATGTATAAGCTGATCCATAAGTGCATTAAATAAGCATGCAAACCTTGGATGTCTCAGAAAATAATGAAGTCATCAAACACATCCAACATATGCATTTATTTTCTAACTGTTTGCTTCATGTGCAGATTTAGGACAAGTCTGGTTACTATTTTGATTTGGATCCAAATACAACATGTGGGGTAAATGTGGCTCTCACAAGGGTAGAGCTCAACATGCTTTGAAAGAAAAAGAAAATTGAGCAACTTGATCAAAGATTTATCCATTATCAATGCATTAAATCAATATGGAATCACACTGGTTGATCAACTTTCATTATCAAATTCAAGGGTAAACCCACAAAAGTGGTTTACAATTCGAATGAGGAAGGAAAACTTGTAAAAAATGACCCCATGCCAAAAATTTTCATTTTGGGGGTTTGAATGAACTCATTGGTTCAACTGAACCAAAAAAGGGTTCATCCAAACCAAGGTTCGAGTGAACCCATGTAATGCAGGCATAGAAAAAAAAAATGAAAACCCCTTTTCGGAAGGGGGTTCGAATGAACCCTAGTTCTAGCGAACCCCCCTTTTCCTTGATTTTTGACCTTGTTCACATAAAGAGCCTAAATTTTTATGCTTCAAAGCTTGGGTTGAGGATGAAAATGGAGGAATATTCACAAACCTAACTAGAATCAGGTAGTCCTCGAAATGAGCTATCCAATGAATATAATTTTAATATGTTTTTATTTTATTATGTATTTGTTTTTTTAGTTTTATTAAACATAGGTTTTTCATCAAAAATGAAGGTCTCTGTTCTACACATGTGGAAAAATAGGAAATTATCAAAATAAATTTGAAAAATATGAGTGCACCAAATATTGAAGTCCTTGATCCAACCAAAAAAATTGAATTTTGATATATACAAAAAAGTTACGTTATAATGGTTAAGGCCTATATATGAATTGTAATTGGTTTGACTTCAAACTTGATTAAAGAAAAAATATTCAATTAAAACTATCTAACCAAGTGGAAGCACTAGATATCGGAGTTACAAATCTAAATTTGAAAGAATTAGAATTTTATCCTTCATGGAAAAAAACGCTTATACGTAAAAGGCCACTTTTAAAAATGTTGTTTTCTCAAAATAACTAGTTTTCATGGGAGATGGAAAAAGAAGTGAAATTTGATTCCAAAATTTTGAAAAAATATTTATAGAATCTACAAACAAAATGTGATGAGACTCTTATTTTGCGTCATCTTCAAATTCCTCATGGTTTAGCCGCTATAGGTGCCCGAATGTGAAGATTTAGTTAAAAAAAAATTTAGTGTCGAGTTTGGCCAAAATTGTAAACTATTAGTGGGATCACCTCAAAAGATGCAACATATTGTGCTGATATGTCCTTCAATCTTCTTAAGAAGATCCATGATCTATTTATAAAGGAAGTGACTTCATAGATGCATTAAGTTCAATTATGCATCTCTTAAACAATGAGGAAGCATTTCAAGTTGTTGTCAAGCCCCTCTCACCATAACCCTATTGGGAAATCAACATCACATAAGAAGGTGAGTTGTTAGGTCACCTACATATGTGACAAGTGGTTGTTCAATAAATTTAAAATGAGGAGAAAATGTGTATTTATTAGACATAACAGAAGAAGAGCAATGGTTGAATCAAGGTTATGACACAAGTACAAAGACAACACCTTTGAAAGAGCTACAAGAGGCAAAGGGGATTGCTATTATTCATTCATAAGTGTACTTGTGAAAATGAATGCAATAGGTAAGAGTTATTGTCATTGATAAAGACAACCAACAATGCATGCTACAATGGTCTCATGAAGGAGAATAGTGATAAATGTATACTACATGACAGTAGAGGTAGCTACTATATTAAAAAATGGAGCAAATGAGCCATGCAATAAGGAGTACAACCAACTAGCAACAAACATCAACTGCATAAACATCAAGGAGCTTACAAGTTGACAAGCATGGGGAAGTATTCAAAACATAGCATAATTGTTTTCATGGAAAAGAAGCATTGTCATCTATTTTGCTTCCCTCATAAGTGAGATGAATGAAAGTTGTATGCTGTCATTTAGATTGAGAACATGATGAGTTTGAAAGAATTCCAAGCATGTAAACATGACAACAACAAAAAATAAATCTGAAGTTGCACAAATGGCAAAGACATTCAAGAAACATCAACTATAGTTAACATAGATAATATGCCTATTTAAAACATGTCATTACAAGAGGTTTATGACAACAATGGAACCCTCATATGATGTGATCAAGATAAAATTCCTATGCTCACAACCTTTCATGCAGGGGTTTTGGGTCATCATGATTGATCCAACATGGATCATGATTGCATACAAGAAATGCCAAGTTACAAATGACAATTAAGCAGTCATGATTCAAGAGAGGTCTCATTTTGGAGGCCAAGGCCATAGTACAAGTATATATGAACAACAAGTATGAGGTTATGCTACAAGACAGCCATGAAGGTTCATGTAGGACATCAACCATTACAATGGTACAAGTGCATATGAAGAACAATCAACAATCAACAACAAATAGTGAAGGAAGCAAAGCACAGTTGCATTGTTATCTTTTCATATATACCATTGCTCATCCATTCCAACAATAGGCTATAAGAGTGAAGGAATATACTTGCAAAGGGGTGTTTTAATGAAGATATTCAACATAAAAACCATCATAAATCATGGTTCTTCAAGGGAACAAAGCATAGTCATGAATAAGAGCAATACCATTAAAGGCTACAGGTTTGTCTTCATGTTATCTATGAATTTGAAAAAACAAATCTACACTAGGTGACAACATGAATTTAGCCATGAAATGGATTGCAGTGAGATAAATAATATAAATGGTTGCTGCTGCTATCCCATTTTCTCTTTGGACAGTAATTACTAAGTCTTAAAAAGTGAATACCAAAGGGATAGGTGTCAATAATATACCTCCATCTGACAAGTCCTATTTTTTTGGTGATCTCATTGACCTAATAAGGCATTGCTTAGAATCATTTCATATCTTTTTGACAAAATCAAAAGGAGGACAAATGTATCCAACTGCAAGAAGAGAGCAATGCCCAAGGGAGGGGTAGTACCGTCATCTTAGGTACCACTACTGCAAAATGATAAATGACAATCCTTGTGTTTGTATGCATTGAGGTCCTAAAGCATGCTTTGGGTAAGGTACATTCATGGCATCTTTTGGTGAAAGGTTTCCCAAGGATGAGCAAAGATCTAGTGTTTATTGCTACACATATGATTCAGCCATAAAAATGCAATAAGAATAAAATGACAAAAAAAGACAGGAATCATTGTCTGTTGTGGGGAAATAGTGTGGCATGTTGAGGCACACAAAAGGAAGGGGGCGACTGATAGTCTCTCATGATCAGAAAAGGAAAAAATAATCTAGTAGTGGGAGGCAAGGAACAAAAATTGATTGTTATTGTGCTTTTCATGGTGCTTATATATGCCATTGAATCAGTACTATACCTGTGGAATCCAAGATTTTCAATAGAATGTGAGATTTTGAGTGAAATGTAGATTATTCACAGTGACCAAACCCATTTTGGGGTTTTTGTTTTAAAAAGAAAATTCTATAGAAAGGAAGTGCTATAGAAAACCGAGTTAAATTCCTAGTAAAAGACACATTTTGCTACAAATTGGGGCTTTCATTGTACCCATAATGTGCAATGACATTTCCTCATTTTTTGCAACTAAATCTGAAGTTGTTTTCAAATTGGAAACATACCCATCTGGGTTCATCATAAAATTTGAGAAAGAAATGACAATATGGTAAACATTCTATTGTAGTAAAAAAGGAAAAGCCATTTCATTTGTTTTTGACAGGCCATGGTAAAATTTTTCCTTTTCCTACACAATATGAAAAAACCACTTGGGGTTTCAATAAATGGAGCCAACATTGCTCTTTCTATAGAAGAATGGAGAGAATTTACAAAATCATCTGCATTTCTTTCAAAAAATCTGAACTTTTCAAAGAAATCATGTAACCCACATGGGTTTTTTACAAAAAAGTTGCAATTTCAACAAATATACATGCTACAGGAAACCCAAACATGGGCTTTGCAAGTAAAATGCAGAATGAAGCAGAAAAATCATGAATACAAGAAGACCCAGTTTGCATAATGGAGGCCAAACCGACAATTGGATCTTTCTTTTCTACATTCTAGAAACCCATCTGGGTTGTCAAAGATTTGTTAATACGAGGAAATCAAAAGAATACATGAGGGTTTCAGAAATGAACACAAATGACCTTGTTCATGTTCATGGCCGTGGGCAGTGATTCTTTTTCTTTAGGAAACCAATAGAAATAGCACAAGGGAGTGTCCTTATTGAAAAATACAGAAACGAAGCAAGCATTTTATGCTTTATTCTTAAGGAAGAAACAAGAATGTGGGTTGTTTTGCACAAAATCGACAAGAATGGAGTTGATTCAACTCACCTGAGACTTTTCTCACAAATTTTTTGTAAAATTTTTGAGCCTTTGCTTCTAATAAAGCTTCATTGAGTTCTCATGGTGGTTGTTAGAAAGTGAAACAACAAACATAGAGAACGAATGACACAATATGGGTCAGAAAATTGTCCATGCTCACAGCCTGTAAGTACAAAAAATGACCTCCAAGTGGAAAAAATGAAGATTTATACCAAACAAATGCTTTTACCTGTGATTTCATGCTAGACAATGTCAAAAAGTCAACAAAATCATCTAGTCAACAGCATTTTCCTGTGTTTTTTCCAAAACCCACGGCAGCAGAGCTTTGCTCCATATTCTTCAACGACCAAATGATGATGTTTTTTCCATCATTTTGGTGTTTTGTTATTTAGGGTTTTTCCTCCTTTGGATTTTGATGGGATTTTTATCCCATGTTTTAAATCAAACACATGGAAAATACAATGGGGCCAAAATATGTATGTTATCACTTAGGCACTTTATGCCTTAGGGATTTCTTCCCTTATTTTGACTTACGGTAAGTCCTCAACACACATATGGAGTGCCATGCAACAAATGTGATATGCCTTGTGTTTTCCCAACATCATGACTTGGAATATGCTTTCCAAGGGACTTGGAGGTCAGCCATATTGGCCAAGTGTTTTTGGATTATGATGCCTTTACAAAACAATGTGTATGACCATGCGTGAGTAAAATGAAAAATATGGTAAGTTGATAGTCAAAGTGCCTTAGAAGCTTTTGAAAGATTTTAGCCATAACATTATATGTTGCATTTGTTTCCAAAATTTGAGGATGTCATATGAGTGATTTGAAAATCACTTTTAGTTGCTTTTAATACAAATATAATACATATTAATAGTGGGGCCCTTTGATCTTATGCTTGAATTGTAAAGTGACTTGTTAAGTGATATTTTATGAATCACTTAACAAGGTCATTATCTTTAATGCTTTTTAAAATCCACGTGTTTTCAAAAACACACATATTGCATGATGGAGAATGTGGTCAAGTCTTGTAAGAGGACCAATGATGAATTGCATAACTGTGAGATGTGTGAGATACTGTTTTGACTGTTTTTGGTGAAGGGGAGGCTAGCTGGAGGCATTTTTTGTCACATTTTTGGGGTGACTATTGACTTGGCCTATTTTTTTTCATGTGGAGGACATTTTGGAGAGTTCTAGAAGGTTATTTTGGGGCCTTTTCTATTTTATCTGACGAGAATCTTCTAGAAACACTTGTGTGATGGGTTTTGATGTTTTGGCTTAAGTATCTTGATTTTGATCATTTGAGGGAGTTCTTTCTTTTTCCAGTAGGAGGATAACTTACCTTCTTAGAGTTATTTTTTATGGACCTGTATTGTAACTGAAATAGACCTTTTATACAGTAAGTACTTTGAATTAATAGATTGGAGCATTTTTATCTTCTCTCTTCATGTTTTATGGTATGTCATTAATGGTTGATCAGTCTATTTTGTGAAAAGTCTTCTTTCCTTACAAACTTGTCCCATGTTTCATGCATCCATTTGACAAAAAATGTATGTTTATAGGTTATAAACTGTGTTGTTTAATGGTGTTATTAACTGTGAAAATCTATTTTCCCTTTTGAAAGCACTGTTACAGACCTCTTTAGAAATTATTGATGTGAACTACATTGGAAAGGGAGTTGTGTGAGTTAGCTTTGAGATATTGATTTGAATGTGTAAGGCTATTAGTAGGTCTAAGTTGTAATTTTGGTGTATCACCTTATGTTTTTTCAGCATTAGGTTTATTTTTCATGTAATCCTTACCCTTTACCTTTAGAGATTTATAGTTAGGTGACATCAAATGGGGAAGCCAACCCTTATCACTAGAGGTTTGCTTTCAAACAGGTTACCCACAACTTGAAAGTAGTCCCATGTTAGTCCAAATCTGCTAAGTTCACTTAAGGCTTAGCAAACGGGGTGCAAATTTGGGGAACCAACACCTACATCACATCAATATCCTTGTTTAATAGATTAGTCAAGAGTGGTTTCTAGAACTCCCAAATTTTTAATGGAACTTTCAAATGATTGTGAGGAATACACATCGCCACTATGAACAAGTGAGCATGCTTTACTATCGGCCTAACATTACTACATAGGGGGAACTCCCCTCATAGCTCCACCGATAGACTGATGAAAGAATGTCCATATGCTTTCAATGGTCTATCGGTGGAGCTATGAGGGGAGTTCCCCCGATGTAGTAATGTTAGGCCGATAGTTCTCACTATTAGCCTAACATTACTACATCGGTGGAACTCCCCTTATAGCTCTACCGATAGACCAATGAAAGCATGCCGACATGCTTTCATCGGTCTATCGGTGGAGATATGAGGGGAGTTCCCCTAATGTAGTAATGTTAGGCCAATAGTTGTCACTATCAGCCTAACAACTATTGGCCTAACATTACTACATTGGGGGAACTCCTCTCATAGCTCCACCGATAGACCGATGAAAGCATATTGACAACACTAGAACATATCGATGGAAGATAACACAATGTCCGACCAATTTTTTTCCATTGAAAAAATTCATGAAAATGAGGTGCACCATGGAGTTTTGTATGGTTTAAGAAGCCTTAAATTGGTGCTAGCGATGGGGGTGCTGCCCCTCAACCCCGACTTGTACCATGACAAGGAGCATACTAGGGGCATTACACCTTGACCCTGCTGGGGGCGTTGCCCCCAGACCCTCGCAAGGGGCGTTGCCCCTCGACCTCGCTGGGGGCATTACCCCCAGACCCCCACGAGGGGCGGTGCCCCTCGACTCCATTGGGGGTGTTTCCCCTAGACCCCCATGAGGGGCGTTTCCCCTCGACCCCACTAGGGGTGGTTTTAGTCCTAGCTTTGGAAGATCTAATGATATTCAAGTAACCTAAAATGTTGTAATCAATTACACCTATAAGACAGGTCACATGCTTGATATTAGGGAATTGACATGGTTGTTTATTGATTGGTTGCTATAACCATAGTTATCTAGATCCAGATATGGTTATTTCACTATTATTTGTAACTAGAATTACTTTCCTCTTGATCATATTTCTACTTTATGTATCATTCATTTTGATCTAAGAGACAAAATCCTGACATATTTGGTAGAAAATGAATAGGGAAATTAGTAAATTCTCAAGAAATAGTGTTTAGGGACCCTATAGTGAATAATGGGTAGTTGTTTATTGTTTGTACAATTTTTGACATTTGATGGCTGTCAGCTTGTTGGTACAATTCATCCTTTCAGTTTCTGCAACTATTATATCTTGTAAGTGTGGTTGAAGTCCAAGCCATTTACAATGTAAAGTTTAGAGTCATAACAGTGCATTCAAGGTTTTCATCTCTATTTTTGTTGCATGAAGGATTTTGAAAAAGTTAATGAAGACCTTCTAAAACTTGATTTATGACACATCCACACAACCACCACATGTTTAACTGGCATCTTAATGATATAGTTTAGAGTGTCCTCGAGATAGCCAACACAGGCAAGAAGGTCAACCATGCACACATAATGATCAACTGTAGGTGTAATGAAATACTACTTACTCATGTGATTGAAGTATGTACAAACCTCATCCACTAGACCTCTATGGCTGCATGCACAAAGAATACAAATAAAGCTTACAATGTTAGGATATGTTTTAGAGTGCTTCATTAATTCAAATATTTTGAGAGCATCCTTGCAAAATCCATTTTGTTCATATCCTGCAATTATTGCATTCCGTGAGATGACATCTCTTCGAGGCATTCCATCAAAGAGTTCAAATGCCTTCTGTACATTTCCACATTTTGCATAAATTTCTAACATAGCATTTCCAACCATAATATTTGACAAAAATCCTCCATCCATTATGCTCTGATGGATGTTCATACCCTGCTCCAAAGCTCCCATTTTGGCATAGGCAGGTAGGATGCTGGCATAGGTTGTGGAATTTGGCTTCACACTTGCTAATTTCATTTTCTTGAAAGCTTCTAAAGCCTTTTCAACAAATCCATTTTGTGCATATCCCACAATCATTGTATTCCATGAGATGGCATCTCTTTTAGGAATTTTGTGAAAAAATTCACATGCCTTGTCTATGCTTCCACATTTTGCATACATGTCTACTAGGGCAGTTACAACTACAACATCTAACATAATTCCTCTATTAGTTATGCTTTGATGGATGTTCATAATCTGTTCCAAAGCCCCCATTTTGGCATAGGTAGTAAAGATGCTGGAAAAGGTTGTGGAATTTTCTTTATACCCGCCAATTGCATTTGCTTGAAAGTTTCTAAAGTGTTTTCAACAAATCCATTTTGTGCATATCCAACAATAATTGCAGTCCAAGAGATGACATCTCTTCGAGGAATTCTGTCAAAAATTTCACATGCTTTCTCTATGCTTCCACATTTTGCATACATGTCAACCAAAGCATTTCCAACTATAATATTAGACGAAAATCCCCCTTCTATTATGCTTTGATGGATTGCCATACCCTGTTCCAAAGCTTCCATTTTGGAACAGGCAGAGATTTATATTAGATGTCCTCCTTAGTGCTTTACAATGGTTGGCAAGGTTATTTCTTATGAATGAAGTAACAAATTTATAACCTATCAACAAATGTGGTTGAAATTTGTAGGCAACAAATTTGGATTTTGATGAACACTAAGGACAAATAGTTATTAGAAGGGTAAATTCTGGTACTATGCACAAAGGTATGGAGATAAAGGTAAAGGCTATTTTAGATAACAAAAATACAATAAATTTGAAGCTACAGATAACCCTTATATTAGATATATTCCAAAAAATGTGGAGTTGAGATGTGGGAAAGTGTTGTTTTATATGGTTGGTTGAAGATAGTGCCAGAAAACTTATTTGCATGACATTTATTATGGACTATGGGAAAAATTTATATTCAATATATTATGCAAGTAAAAATAGAGAATTCTTATTAAAAAATTCACAATAATAAAGAAATTCCCAAAATTTATATAAGAAAATATCAATACCAGAGTAATGGTAAATCTACAGAGTAGGTTACTTGCTGGCTACTTATTTTATAGTTTTTTTATTGAATAAGGTGAAGGTTATCATTTATTCCATAGAATCTTTTCTTAAATGTATTTCCCACTGCTACATTTTGGCTTCTAGGGCCTATTCTGTATGAGTTATGTATAATGTTTTACTTTGTATTTAAGGTTTTTTTACTTGAATCCTAGTTGAATCATTTGTTTCTTAACATTACATCTTTTATCAATTTCTTTTACTCTTAGTTTTAAAGGATTCTTTTACAAAACACCTTTTCTTGTTACAAAATTACACTTTAGTAATTGATTTCCAAATGAATCTCAAAAGAAAGAGATAAGATTTTATATTTCTATTTCATATCAACAATATATGAACAAAGGAAACTATACACACACACACATATGAACAAAGGAATATATATACTGACATCCAATTCACTTTCTACATAGCACAATAATGGCAGCAATAAAAATACTTAGAAAATGTATTTTAGACTTGTACAGGTGGATAATGAGACAATGTAATGAGTAGATATGAAGTGTTTGAACTAAATAAATGATACAGTGACCAAGTAAACACAATATATGTTTCTAGAATCTGCTACAATATCACTAACCTACATTTACATTAATTTTCTATTCATTTATTACATATACAACAAGAATCCCAACTTGGTTTGGATGTTGGAGTTGAAACAATGTTGTCAGTGACCTAGTAATAGATTTTACCCTTGAATAGGGGAAAAAACCAACCTTCTAAACCTTCTTGAAGAAACATGCCTGGCTGGTGATGGTCATCAACTCTGCTTTGTCTTTTCCACTAAAGCAAGTCCACAAAATGAAATTTCTCTATCTTAAAATGTAAAAGCATTTTTGCAAATAGTTTGTAAGTTTGCATTTCCAATACCTTGTATACCTGTCAAACGTGGTTTTCTAAATGTTGAAATAGTTTCATTCCCAGTTAAAAAATTCCTATAAGACAACAAAACAAAGGTCTTTATATTGATTTTTAATAAAAAAATACAAAAGTATTACTTTGGAATTTCTTGAAATGCTTTTCTTTCTTGCAAAGCAGTAGATTTTGAGGCAGGAATGAAATTTTAACAGAGTGTTTGTTGTTTCCTCTCTTTAATGTGATAATTTTGTATCTTTCTGATGGTCATGTAACTGGATTTCCTTTGTCAAGTTTTTGAGAGTGGGAATCCCAATGCAAAATAAATAGTCCTTTCAAACATGGCAACAAATTTTGACCGGATTTTGTTACAGTTTGAGGTTTGCTGCTTCAAATCCTCTCTATGCATTTTTTTATGCTTTAGTTCCTAAATGATGTAAAGAAAAACAATTAACACATTACACTATTGGAAATGCAAATTTGCAAACTATTTCTTCCTTTATTTCAGGATCCTTTCACATTTTCTAATTATCATAGAGCAATATGGGAGCCTTTTGATTACTACATGTTCAGACAAAATTACATTCAGCCATTGATTGATTTCAAGTATTGTTGTTGTGATTCTCAAGAAGGTTTTAGTTCTTTTTTTTAATCTGATAGGATTGGTTGTATCTCATAGGAGGGTTTCTGATTGTAGATTTAAGCAATATTTGATCACCCCTAATAATATAGAGGTAGATTAATTTTCCTCATGCTTTTTCCATTGAATTTTATTTCTATTAACTATGTAGTTTTGACAAATGAATGATAAAGTTATTTTGATTTTTGAGACTAAAAATGACATCCTTGAGTAAATTTTTGAATGTAAGGGAGGTTTTCTATATGTTAGGCTTGCTAGGGGAATTGGATTGCTCAACAAGAAAATATTTCTAAATGAATTTAGCTCTAACTCTATGGGAAATATGATAGCTTGATAGACATACACAATTCTACTTGTATGGGAGTGATGATAGCTGGATGGAAAATCTAAAGAGATTCCAGATATGCTAGAGGAAAACTATGAGGAAACTAAATTGTAATGTTTGAAGTTTCTTTTTCTTTCTTAGATGTTGAGTCTAATTAATAAGTTTAATTTTCTATTGCAACTTGCAGTTGAGTATGTTGATATGATAAAGGCTAGCATTGTCGATCCTCTAAAATTTATTAGAATTGCATTAGTTTATGTAGAAAGGTAAAACTATTTATCTTTATTATCATTAGTGGAACTTGCAACTACAATATCTGATAAAAATCTACTTCCAAATATGCTTTTGATGTGCAAATTTTGAAACCTTATTTTCAGGCTGCAACTTCAAATTGGAAAAGTAAAAGGTGAATACCAATGAGGAAGAGTTTGGAGGAGCAGGAACCAATAGTGACAAGAAAGATGTGGATTTTCAAGGAGATTAAATGGGTCGAGCCCCTATAGGAGGTTGCTTCCCTTCCAAAAGGGCCACAATTAAGGTAGGAGAAAACAATATAAGTATATGAAAATAAGAGTATTTTGTTTTATATAGTGTCTATAAGTTGTACAGTGTCACTGAGACATTGAATGTAACCAATGAGATTTTGATTTACCATTGAGGCTTAATAAAGTAAATTTTTAGAGTGGTTTTTTCTCCACTCATAAATACTGTGTTGTGGCTCCTCTTGATTTGTAATCTATTTGTGTTTGTGTCTGATCAATCATATTGTTTCAAGAATTCTATTCTTCATTTCATGGTGCTTCTTCAACATTTGAATATCTATGATACTTGAAGTTTATATGCATTAATTTGTGAGGATTAATTAAGTTAGATTTGATTTGTAATGACTAAATATATGACTAAAGTAATGACTAAATAAATGACCAGAACTTAACAACAATCAATGACTAAATTAATGACTAAATATATGACTAAATTAATGACTAAATAAATTACTACCATGACTAAATAAATGACTAAATTAACGACTAAATCAATGACTAAATCAATGAACAAATCAATGACCAATTAATGACCAAATCAATGACTAAAAATCAATGACTAAAATAGTTTAGTCATAAATTTGGTGGTGTTATAAATGACTACAAATAAACCACTAAAATAGTCACATGATTAAAATTAATGACTAAATATATGACCAAATAAATGACTAAATAAATGAATAAATAAATGACTAAATCAATGACCAAATCAATGAATAAATCAATGACCAAATCAATGAATAAATCAATGACTAAATCAATGACTAAATAAATGACTAAAATAGTTTAGTCATAAATTTGGTGGTGTTATAAATGATTACAAATAAACCACTAATAGTCACGTGACTAAACTTAGTCATTTATATACAATTTTTAGTAGTTTATTTAGTCATATATTGTTGTTTGTGTACTAGTGTATGGGAGTAAATGGTGACTCCCCAACACCCCTAGAAATAGTTGCTAGACCAAAACCACATCCAAAAGAGAGAGAATGGCAAGAAAGCTTTCTTCAATAATGCAAGGTTGAATGATGGTTGAATATGCTTGAATAAGCTTCAATTGATTCAATGCAAATGTACATGAGATTCCTTACTTATAAAGGCAAGGTAGTGAGATAGGATTAGACAACATCATGACAAGTGTCTTAATCCTATTACATGAGACAACCAAAAAACTAGCTACCTAGGAATCAAGCAATACTAGCTAGATAAGATAAGTTCTAAAAAATCCAACTAAGACTTCTAAAAAGAATCTTATATCCTAATTAAAATTAACATGTGAATATGTACCCTAATTACCTAGTGAATGAATTAGCTAGGTACACGACATATATTAACACAAACACCCCCCTTAAGTGCAACTTAGGGAGAAGATTATTATGCAAACTATGCAAAGACTATGAGTATGGGTCCCAGCTACTAGGCCATGTTAGGTACCCATTTACAAAGAAAATGAAAATGAGAAAAAATCTCTCACAAGTGGAGTAAATGAGAAAACCCAGTGGGGAAAAACTCTCCAAAAGAGAGAAAAAAAAAACAAAACAAACATGATGTATGGAATCAATGATACCCCTCAAGGACTACATCCATCATGTATATACAATCAATGAACCCCCCATAAAAGGGTAATAGAGAGATAAGATATCCCACCCATAATGAAGAAGCTACAATGTTGATGAAGAATGCTTGGAAACAAAAGATGAAGATTGTGTCTCTGAAATCTGCTCATGTGTTTCCAAGTTTGTAGATGATGACGATGATGATGCCGCAATCCAATCAGGTACATTCCCAACCACAACAAACTGTGACAAACCAGGAACAAGTGGAAACTAAACTTGAACAAGCTCCAAAGACAAACATGAAGTGATAATAGTTGATCCATGACTATCATCAAATAGGAGAGATAACCCCTCAAATTGGTCCTCCAAATTTGAAATGTGATACTCCACAAACAAAGAAGCAATGTCTGTCAAATAGGAATCCCAATTAGGAAGACTAGAACATACTTCTTGCAATGAATCATTGGAAGTACTCAATGAATCAACAACAAAAAGATGATTGTGATCTCAACTAGAGAATTAGGAGATGTAGGAGAAGTCTCTGGATCATCAAGGTGCTCAAGATCTACATCATATTCAAACTCCTCTAAGGTGTCATCATCATAGGGTATGTTGTCAACGTCATCAAGTGGAATGAGGCAATTTTAAGCAAGATCATCTAGGAATGGAGGTGTGTGGATCTCCAAAAATATCCCAAACTTTGGTCCAAACTGTGTGTGGGCATGACATGTCAGAGAATACCTTATGATAGGTCTCATTGAAGATGCTTGCATTTAAACTAGAACCAATCAATCCTATGGTATGATCATTCTTCTTACCCCAAACTGATTTCCTATATGTTGTGTTTGGTTCAGGAATGAGTCCATAAAGATGTGGGGTAAACCCACAAAAGTGGTTTACAATTTGAATCAGGAATGAAAACTTGCAAAAAATGATCCCATGCCAAAAAATTTCATTTTGGGGTTTGAATGAACTCATTGGTTCAAACGAACCAAAAGAAGGTTTGCTGGAACCTAGGTTTGAGTGAACCCATTTAATGCATCCCACCAAAAAACAAATGTAAACCCATTTTTGAAAGGGGGTTCAAGTGAACCCCCAAACCAGGGTTCGCTCGAACCCCCCTGGTTCGAGCGAACCCCTCTTTTCCCTCATTCCTGCTCTTTGTCACAAAAAAAATAAATAATTTTTGCACTTCAGAGCTTAGGTTGAAGATGAAAATGGAAGAGATTTCACATACCCATCCTCGAATCGTAGTAGTCCTAGGAATGAGCCATATCCAACAAATATAATTTTAATATGTTTTGCTAAATTATTATGTATTTTTTTTTAGTTTTATTAAAAATAGGTTTTCATTGAAAACTGCTTCTATTCCGCACATGTGGAAAAATAGCAGATTATCAATTTTTTTTTGAAAATATGAAAACGTGAGCATTGAAGTCCTTGGATCCAATAAAAAAATGAATTTCTGATACATACAAAAAGTTACACATTATACGGCCTTCCCATAGTCTCAATCTGTAATTGGTTTGACTTCAAACTTTTATTAAGGAAAATATTTCAATAAAACTATCTAACCAAGTGGAAGCATCTAGATATTAATGTGAGTTAAAAAATCTAAATTTGAAAGAATTAGAATTTTATCCCTTCATGGAAAAAAGTTGCACGCTATACAATGAGTAAATACTTCTTAAAAATGTTACTTTATGAAAAACTAGTTTTCAAGGGAGATGGAAAAAGAAGTGCAATATAATTCCAAAAAAATTGAAAAAAAAAAATATAGAATCTACAGACAAAATGTCACAAAACTCTAGTTTGCATCATCTTCAAATTCCTCGTGGTTTAGCCGTTATAGGTGCTCGAAAGTGAAGATTTAGTTAGAAAAAATGATTTCAGTGTCCAGTTTGGCCAAAAATTGTAAACCAGTATTGTGGGATCACCTTGTGGAAAAAATTTTAGCCACTTACAATGTGTTATGATTCCTTTTTTTTCATGACTCATAATTATCCCTAGTCATAACTATCACAAAAGGATGAGTTGAATAACCCATGATTACAATGATGATACACTTCTCAAATGATACAATATGAGATCAACAAATACAATATAGTTGAAATGAAGTAAAATGATGAAAACAAAAATTTCCCAACTACTAAAATATCCAAGTACCCTTCAATAGACCCAATGGGAAAAATTTGAAATCACAAAATAGTTGGGACAAAAATAGAAAAGTGCATGGATGGCTAGATAGAGCTCCTCAATACCTTTCCAATGCCGCAAGAATCATGAAAATTAGAGATTATGGAAAGAAGTTATGAGCTCGGGAGCCAAAAATGATGACCTGAATTTAAAAAACTAAAATTGGCACCAAGCAGCAAAATTTCTGAAAAATAACTTCACCACTAGAAAACTGAGCTTCTTAGCTTTCCGACTATATCTTATTTCAAAAATTTTGCCTCCACATGTGAAAGTTATGATAAAATGATTACTCTATGTGGGAGTAAATAGTGACTCCCCAACACCCCCAAGAATAGTTGCTAGATGAAAACCACTTCCACAAGAGAGAGAGTGGCAAGAAATCTTGCTTCAACAATGCAAGATTGAATGATGGTTTAATATGCTTGAATAAGCTTTAATTGATTCAATGCAAATGTACATGAGATTCCTTGATTATAAAGGAAAGATAGTGAGATAGGATTAGAAAAGATCATGACAAGTGTCTTAATCCTATTACATGAGACAACCAACAAACTAACTACCTAGGAATTGAGCAATACTAGCTAGATAAGATAAGTTCTAGAAAATCCAACTAGGACTTATAGAAGGAATCTTATATCCTAAGTAAAATTAACATGTGAATATGTCCCCTAATTACCTAGTGAGTGAATTAGCTAGGTACAAGACATATATTCACACCAAAAAATCTCCTCTCCCTCTCCTTCTACCTCTCTCTCCTTCCCTCTCTACTTATCTCTATCTCACCTATCTCTCTAACTATCGCTCCCTCCCTCCCTTCTTCACTCTCTATATACCTACCTCTTCCTCTATCACAATCCACCACTGTCTCTCTTTATTTCTCTCTGTATCACCTCTCTCTCATCTCCCTCCCTATCCCTCCATACCTCTCCCTCCATCTCTCCTTCCCTATCTACCTCTCTCAATATCCCCAATCCCTCTCTATAGCTACCTATCCATCCATCATTCCCTACCACTCTTTCTACACCTCTATATCTCACCTCTTTCTCTCCCCACCTCTCTCTCCCTCCCTCATTCCCTCTCTACTTCTCTCTATCTCTCCCCCTCTCTACACCTCTCCCTCCCTCTAACCTCTCTCTCTACATATCCTTCCCTCTCTACTTATCTTTATCTATCCTCCCCCTCCATCTCTCTTCCACTCTCTCTCTACACCTCTCTAGATCACCTTTGTTTCCCTCACTACCTCTCCCTTACTATTAGGTAAAAGAAAGAAGACGAGTCCACTTCTTGTGGAAGTTTGATAGTTAGCCAAAAACCCAAAATTAGGCAAAACAAAATGGGATCTCATTATTTGGAAAGTGGGATCCTATTATGATTTGAGATCCTGAGCCTAAATTTAAAACAAGGTCCCATTTCATGGTAGGATCCTGAGCCAAGGATCACAAAATAGGATCTTGTTTACCACAAAATGAGATTCTATTTAATACAAAATGGGATCTCATTTTGTAATAAATGAGATCACATTCCGTAAAAGTATATATATATTTTTTTAAATGGCTAGTGAGCTCATTTTCACCATTGACCAGAGCAGAAAAAACAAGATCCTGAGTCTGAGAGATTGATTTATGAAGTTATCAAACAATCCAGGTGAGTTATTTTTCTTTTCTTTTTTTTCATTTTTTGGTATTTTGTTATTTTTATTTAGGTTTATTTTGTAAATTAGATTTTTTATATTTGGTTTGAATCTTCTTGCAAAACATATAAACCCTACATTCAGTTGAAACTAAAACAATTACCCTACACACAAAAAAATAGCCCTAAACTAAATAAAAACAAAAATATTTAACCTTCAAACAAAAATATGAACCCTAAACTGTGATTCAATCACGCCTATAAACCACTGTCAAGTCATCAAAAAATAATTTTTGTTACCATTTAATGGAACACTGATTGCCATTTAATAGTAAAAGTAGGTGAAAGCCTCCAAAATCTCATTTATCACGTAAAAGCCAGATAAATATTAATTTTC